>JAJOOR010007852.1:0-33174 GCA_036250505.1 Solanum acaule
CTAAACAAGTTTTCGGTAACTTCCGAAGCACATTTTTAAGAACTTTTTGGGTCAAATTCAAATATAATCATTTCATTAGGTTCTCGACTCCAAACTCACATGTGAGGCTCTAGTTTTACTCTATCATTTTCTGGGTCGTTACAGCTGCAAATAAGGAAAGTCTAATCTAGATTTTAGAAGAGCATTATGGTCTTTTCCATACCCCATGACTTAAATTCATTTTGGTAATTAATTGGGGTCTAAACTGATAGGATTCAATTTACGCTTTTACAATATTGAGTTAGGTTTTAGAGAAGATAAAAGAAGAAGAGAAGAGAGGAGAAGAAGCAAGAATCGTCAATTCTCGAAGCTAAGATCGTGCATTTCATCAAGGGGTGATCCCTATGAGGTAGTGAGTTCACACAGCGTTGGGTTCATTCACCCATGCGCCAAACATGTTTAATTTAGCGTGAATTCGTCCTAAATGTTGAAAGTTTGAATGTTCTTGATGTGTGTTCTTGAATTTACTTTTGTTCTTGAGTTGGGATGAGATTGAGGAGTTTCTTGAGATTATAGTGTCAATTATTAGAGTTGTTTGAGTTAGATTCTGGTGTACATGTGTTGGGTATCTGAATCTAAAGAGGATTTGAGAAAAGAAATCGAATTTAGGTGAATTGGGGTTAGAAAACGAAAGAGGAAAAAGTCGGGCGAATCTGGTGCCCCAGTCCGCGTCACGGACTGGTCTCCCATTTCACAGAGAGTTTCTTCGCATCACGGAGCGGTCACGGACCGTTCTGCCTCAAAATTTAGTTCGCGACTAAATAATTAAATGCATCTCTGCATCGCGAACTTACTTCCAGATAGTGATTTCTTGATCTTTTCTCATGTTTAACTATCTAAAAACACTCATAAACATCATGAGATCTTTTCTATCACAAATCTCAATCCTTGAATCCATAATTCAATTCAAGGATCAGTTAAGAGTCAAGTCAAGAGAAGTTAAGAGCCAAGTCAAGAGAAGTTCATAGAGTCTTCCAAAAGTCTTTTACAAATGATTTAACTTTGTTTTAAGATTTGAGTTTTGATTTGAGTAAAGAGTAAAGTTGAAGTTCATTTCTTCAAAAGAGTATATCGGGACTATGTATTCCCAAAGAGTAAAAATGTTTTCACATTTACACAAATAAGGAAACCTTGATTTCCAAAAGAGCCTTTGTTGCGATCTGAGCCTACACCCCGGACGTAACACAACGTACAAAACTCCAAAGAGCCTCATACAAGCCTCATAGCATTCATAACATAAGACATAAGAAATAGTGCGGAATTTAAAACTCTTTTTAAATCCATACAAACGAAATTTTTTATTTAAAACAACGAAAGTTTACTTGTCTCACATGGCCATCTAATACATTTGAATCAAGACTAGGGTCACCACCCTTACAATAGAAAGTCTAATAAGCGTCTAGTACATGAAAAGAATGAAACATCAACATAACACTTGTTCTCGAATCCATGAGGACATACCACAAGGTTTGGAGGACAGATGACCCAAGCTTTGAACTAAAAGGAATCACCTCAAATGCTGGAAGCTACACTTTGTAGAAAAATAGAAGAAATATGGGTTAGCACAATTAATGTACTAAGTATGATAGCCATGCAAAAATCATGCTTAAAAAAGACATTTTGGTTAAAAACCATGTTATATGTCAATTTTGAGAAACATCATGAACTTTAGTATAAAAGGCATAAGATACAAGTATAATCAACATGCATATCATTTCAACACATTTGAACCATCACCTTAAGTAACCCTAAGCTATACTTGTGCAATGTAAGAATGGTATCCCATAATACCATTGATACTAAGTACCACTTTGAGGCTACCATAGATGAACTTACCATTCTTCCTTCTCATCTTTAGCCAATACTCATGCATAAGGAACATTCACATTTCATAAGTCATAATAAGGAAAGTAACTCATAATAACATTTGCAAGTAAAGCATTCATCATTACATTAAGCCTTTAAGTCAACATTCTCATTAGCTTCATTATAAGAACATTCATTTCATTAGACATTAGGACATTAGAGAATCACACCATAGCCCTCTCAAAGACTACTCATGCAATGCATGAATGGCATCCCATACTACCACCCACACTTCATAGAACCTCTTGAGTAACCATAACACGTATCTCACATGATGGGAATAAGCGTTAACCGACATAGATCATGTGAGCTTAACATGGAATCCAATGTCTATCCCACACCATAAAGGGCTGGTCTACTTGCCTAAGGTAGGACCGGTGACATTTTAGCTTAGGTGGATCCACTAGCTAATAACCTATGTGGACACATAGTTATGGGATAAGAAAGATGTTCATTGAAACCCGACCTATACTAAGCCTCCATTCCCATAGAGTAGTTCATTTTCATTAACATTATTACACTTGAGAGGAATGCCATTGGCCTATCGACCCAAGGTACATTTTTGCACATATGAAAGGAATGTCATTGGCCTATCGATTCAAGATTTATCATTTCATTAGTTCATTGACTCATCATGAAAGGAATGACATTGGCCTATCGATTCAAGATTTATCATTTCATTAGTTCATTAACTCATCATGAAAGGAATGCCATTGGCCTATCGATTCAAGACAAAGCCTTAGAATACTTCATTAGTCATTTGTGAAAGGAATGCCATTGGCCTATTGATTCATGTTCATTAAGTCAAGATACATTAGTTACACAAGAAAAGGATGTCTAAGCCTATCAATTCAAGGTATATCAATCAACATTACTTTTATTTACCCAAGAAGATGATGCCTTAAGCCTACCAATTCAAGATGTATCATTACATTGAAGAAACCTTTCACATATATCATCATCATTCATAAGTGTTTAATTGAGAATAACCTTTCAATAATAACACAATTGCATTCTAGACATGATCACATTACTTGCATTGAAATCACAAGCATATACATAGCATCATGATTATACATCAATCCTTCATACTTTACCCTTCAAGGACATGAATCACAATTCACCAACACACATAGAATACTACAATTTAGGCATGAATAATGACATAATTCAATAACTAAATCAATATAGACTTAATCTCTTCACATGCTTCCATAATCAATCAATCCCAAATCACAATTTAGTATTTTGGGGGAAATCATGGGTTCATGGGGGAATTTCATCATAAATCAACATAAATTCCTCAATTCAATCATAATTCATCATAAAACAATCATTGAAAACGTTTTGAAGTTGAACCCATGACTTAGATTGAAACCCTAACTTTTGGGGGATTTTGGAAACTTTGAAATCATGTTTTGAAGGGGCTCCTTGGATGGAAACTAACCAAGGATGAAGACTACCATACATTGATTGAAGAAACTCCACGAAATTGAGTGAGAAAGATGAACACTTGAACTCCAAACCTTGACTTCTTCTTCTCCAATGGAGGTTTCTAGAGAGAGAATTATTTGGAGAGGAGGTGGTTTCTATTTTTGTGTGTTGGGAATAATGAATTGTAAAGGATAGTTTAATAGTTTAAAAAACCTTAAATAACTCTAAATAATAAAAAAAACCGACCCCTAACTAATCTAACCTCCTTAGGAATTTACTAAGTTGCCCCTCAAGTGGCCGAGTTTGGGCAGATTTCCAGGAAAGACTCACGCCTACCAACCCACAGACTGTGAGTGGGGTGACGCCCCGTACTGCACGTCCGTGGTTTGGTTCAGAAACTTGACATTTTGAGCCTTTACCTACGGACCTCCCCTACGAGGCGTGATGGACCTACGAGGCGTATGCCCTATGATTTTGGCAGCTTGGGCAGTTTTGGGGAGCTTTGGGGGTTAGGCTTTAGGGTCCTCCTCAAGGACCCTTAGTTGGTCCTTGGGGGGTTGTACCTTGATGTTTAACCCCTAAACTCCTCAACCTAAGCTTGGGAACTCATTTTACAACATAAACCCCACATCAAACTCAACAACACACTCGTACGGCTCTAGTTTCACCTCTTAGTTTTTCGAGTCCTAAAGCCTTTGAGCTAGTTTTCAATTAAAGAATAAATGATTTCACAATTAAGAAAGAGAGGAAACTTTGATTTCCAAGAGGTGCCTGTGAGCTAAGTTTTTGAGCAATTATCTCAAACCACAGAAAGAAGTATGTTTTTAAACATAAGAGCTAGTATCATATTTTGAGAGTAGTATTGAGCACCGATATGGGGGAGAGTTCAGACAACTCTCAGCTCCCATAAATCATGTAGCCAGCACAGGTAGAAAAGGGTCATACTTTTTGGATGATTTCTTAGTGCTTTTTAGCATAGACTAGTGGATCCACTTAGTAGTCAGGTTCTATATCCTCGGCAAGGTATAGGACGGCCCTAGCAGTGTGAGGCAAAATGTTGTATCATCACAATAGCTCTTACGTGATGGTTGTCGGTTAGAGAAACTCCCACAGAAGTATTTGTATTCTTATATACACAATTTAATTGTATTTTTACATACATTTCAGATTAATATTGTATCTTTCCATACACACAAAGTATTATAGTATTTCCAAATAAACATAGTTGACATCTATGTTTTAAAAAGCTTTTCTTTATATTGCATTTGTTTTATACTGCTTTATATTGAAATGAGTTCAGTTAAGTTGAGTTAAGTTGAGCCATGTAAGTTCTTCAGTTCCTTTCAAGCTTATGTCTTGTTTTAGAATTCCCCTCTCATACTCGTACATTCAATGTACTGATGTCATTTGGCCTGCATCTTTTAATGATGTAGATACAGGTAACCAGGATCAGCATCCAGCGCATCGTTGATTCTAGTTGAGCTCCATACTTGTTGGTGAGCCTACTTGCTTCCGGAGGATCCCTTTTATTGCTTTTAGTAGTTTTAGTTTCATTAGGATGTAGTGGGTCTTGTCTCGACATCCATCTCAGTTGTTTAGAGGCTTCATAGACAGTGAGATATTTGTTCTTGAGTTTTCTATTTCTTGTTTTAATGGTTGAGACTTGAGTTGCCATTTTGGCTAAGTTTAATATTTCTTAAATACATTTACATAAGTTATCATTTGAGACTATTTATTATGTTTAAGTCTTCCGCTGAGTAAGTAAGATGGGCCAAGGGTTCGCTTAGGGCCATCAATGGTTCTCGAGTGCCAGTCCCACCCAGGGTGTAGGCTCGGGGCGTGACAAACTCGGTATCAGAGCACAGAGTTCAAAAGTTCTAGGAAGTCTATGAAGCCATGTCTGTAGAGTACTAGTTATCGGTGTGAAGCACGCCAAATCTATAATTAGGAGGCTGCAACACTTAGGAAATTATCTCACTTCTTTCATACTCATTTCGTGCGTTAGAGTTTATCTCTAAAAAGTTTCCTACTAACTCGTGCTTGCACGTGTCTTTCAGATCATGCCTCCACGAAGAGTAGTCAGAGGTCGTCTGGCTAGGAGAAATGTTGAACCACAGGAACAAGGGGTACCTAATGCACCAGAAGTGCAACCCCAAGGAGAGGTCACCAATGCTGAGTTCCACGAGGCTATCCGAATGTTGAGCCAAGTTGTGACCAACCAAGTTGGGCAACAGAGAGGGAATCGCAAGGAAATGGCTGATACTATGAGGATCCACGAGTTCTTAAAGATGAATCCTCCAAGCTTCACAGGTTCTAGTGTAACTGAGGATCGAGAGAATTTTTAAGAAGATTTTTGAAATCATGCATGTTGCTGATACTGAGAGGGTGGAAATATCTACATACCAAATGAAGGGTGTCGATAGGATATGGTTCGACCAATGGAAGAAGAACCGAGTTGAGGGAGCACCACCTGTGAATTGGGGCTTATTTGAGGAGGCCTTCTTGAGGTGTTTCTTCCCTCGATAACTAAGAGAAGCAAAGGTACGAGAATTCCTCACTCTTAAGCAGGAATCAATGAGTGTTCATGAGTACAGTCTGAAGTTCACACAGCTTTCCCGTTATGCTCCGGAGATGGTTGCTGACATGAGGAGTAAAATGAGTTTATTTGGTGCTGGGTTGTCCCGTCTGTCAAGTAAGGAAGGCAAGACAACTATGCTGATAGGGGATATGGACATAGCAAGGCTGATGATCCATGTGCAACAAGTTGAGGAGGACATAGGGGATATGGACATAGCAAGGCTGATGATCCATGTACAACAAGTTGAGGAGGACAAGCTAACAAATAGAGAAGAGTTTAAGAATAAGAGAGCTAAGACAGGGAATGAGTCCGGGTAGCAGAGGAGTAATGCCAACCGGTCATCTTTCCAACAGAAACAGAAAGGACCTGCTTTATCATCTGCTAGTGCACCTGCACGAAAGAACAAAAGTGAGTACAATAGTTAGAATTTCAGAACCAAACCTGCCTACTCTCAAGGTAGTATGGCACAAGGGGGTAGTAAGCCTCTTGCATATGCTAAGTGTGGTAGAAATCACTCAGGGACGAGTCGTGATAGCTCTACTGGTTGCTTCAAGTGTGGCCAGAATGGTCATTTCATGCGAGAGTGTCCAAAGAACAAGCAGAGAAATGGTAATGGGGGCAATAGAGCCCAATCTTCTTCAGTTTCTCCACCAGAGAGGGTAGCACCTAGAGGAGCTACTTTCGGTACTAGCGGAGGGGTAAACCGCCTATATGCTATCACTAGTCGCCAAGAGCAAGAGGATTCTCCAGATGTTATCACTAGTATGATCCAAGGCTTTAACTTTAATGTTTATGCTTTGCTAGATCCAAGAGCGAGTTTATCCTTTGTGACTATGTATGTTGTGATGAATTTTAATGTTCTTCTTGAGCAAATTAGTGAGCCCTTTAATGTTTCTACACATACTGGTGAGTCTATTCTAGCAGAGAGAGTCTATCATGATTGTCCTATTTTTGTCAATCACAAGAGTACCATGGCTGATTTAGTTGAGTTAGACATGGTAGATTTTAATGTCATTCTTGGTATGGACTGACTTCATACTTGTTATGATTCAGTTGATTATAGAACTTGAGTTGTCAAGTTTCAGTTTCCCAATGAGCCAGTCTTAGAGTGGAAAAGCAGTTCAGTAGTGCCTAAGGGTAATTTTATTTCGTACCTTAAGGCGAGGAAGTTAGTTTCCAAGGGATGTGTCTATAACTTAGTTCGAGTTAATGACTCTAGTGTTGAGATACCTCATATTCAGTCAATTGCAGTAGTAAAAGAGTTTCCAAAAGTCTTTCCTAATGATCTTCCCTGAGTCCCTCTTAAGAGAGAAATAGACTTCGGTATTGACATTCTTCCAGATACTCATCCTATATCTATTCCCCCCCATGCAGAATGACACCAGTAGAGTTAAAGGAGAAGTTGAAAGATATCCTTGATAAGGGTTTTATTCGACCAAGTGTCTCACCTTGGGGCGCTCCAATCTTGTTTGTGAGGAAGAAGGATGGTTCCCTTCGGATGTGCATAGATTACCGCCAGTTGAACAAGGTTACCATCAAGAATAAGTATCCTCTTCTGAGAATTGATGATCGTTTCGATCAGCTTCAGGGTGCTACTTGTTTTTCCAAGATAGATCTCAGATCAGGCTACCATCAATTGAGGGTAAGGGAATGTGATATTCCAAAGACAGCATTCAGGACCCGTTATGGTCATTATGAGTTCCTAGTTATGTCTTTTGGTTTGACCAATGCGCCTGCAACATTCATGGACCTTCTGAGTATATTATTCAAACCTTATTTAGACATGTTTGTTATCATATTCATTGATGACATACTAATCTATTTGAGGAATGAGGAAGATCATGCTAGCCATCTCAGAATAGTTCTCCAAACTCTAAAAGATAGGGAGTTGTATGCCAAGTTCTCTAAGTGTGAGTTTTGGCTTGAGTCTATGGCATTCTTATACCACATTGTGTCTGGAGATGGAATTAAAGTTGATACTCAGAAAATAGAGGCAGTGCAGAATTGGCCTAGACCCATATAGCCAACTGATATTAGGAGTGTTTTATTTAAAAAAGTTATATTTAAGACTGATTTTAAGAGTTGCCACTTAATTTTTAAGAAGAATAAAAAAAACTACTTTTTCAAAAGATTAAAACATAAATCTAATGAAAATATTCAAAGGGGTTTGGGGTTCATATTAGCATTTCGGGAAGGGTTTGAAAGCACCCGAAATGCCCACTAATATGCGGTTATCCGGCAATTAATTATTTGTCTAAATTCGTTTGACTTAATTTGAATTGAACAATTTTTATAGTTAGAATCGTTTTAAAAGGGAAAGGGGGGAAATACGGAAATACTATATAAGTGAGATAATTTGCAAAATTATTCTTTAAGTTCACTTAAAAGACCGATTTAGTTAAATTGTTATGTCAAAATGGGTGTCTTTCGGGGATTTGAATTTTTTCGACCTTAGGATTAACAACGAATATTAACAAGTTAACAAACATAATCAAAATGAAGAGGGAAAGAGATTTGGGCCCAAATCTAGTTTTTCTGTCCGCCTGGGCCAGTATTTGGGTCCATTTTCATTTTGGGCCTTTGGCCCAATTTTCATCTGCACCTGCCCTAAACTAACATAAAATAAAATATTGTTTGGGCTTTAGGCCCAATTTTTTCACCTGTCTTAAATTCTAGCAAGACAATAGATAAGTGCTTAGGCCCAAAAGTAACAAAATACAATTTGTAAAATAAGGGGTGGGCCTTTTAAGCCTCCTGTCTCATTTTCGTATACACCTAGTGTACACAAATCCATATCAGCTCCAATTCCTGTTCTTCAATTTTTGAGGATCGGCAGACTCGATGAAGGTGTAATTTAAGCCTTTATGGCTCTCCCGAAATGCAAGGAGAAGGCGATAGGAGTTCATAATGAACTCGGACAAATTTACATGCAATAAAAATAGGAGTAAAAATACAAATTAGTGCCTCGAAATAACACAAATAATAACATATTTAAGACAACTTATCAATTCAACTTTTATGATAATATGCGGCAAAATAAACTTGACCAAATTAAACAACATAGAACGCTAATGACCCAAATCCCATTAATAAACAAAGTAATAGACATTCAAGCTACTGTGTCATATAAGTGCAAAATAATGAATCCTAATAATCTTAGCAAATTGACTAATTAACCTACTGTGCAATGAACATTACAAGTGATTAGCATCATAACCAAAAGGGTCCCAGCGGCTTCCAAATCCAAAGAAAAAAAACAAATAAATAATGGAATATTATCTAAACCAAACAAAGCAAGATGCAAAAGAAACTAAGGCATGCTGGAAAATTACGATGCATATGACACGATATATGTCGGAAATAACATGCTCACCCAATGTCCAAACTGGAATAATAATTACACAAAACTAAACAAGAACTCAAAGCTAAAATTAGCTTATCACTACTAGTAGCAGCAAAAGAAGTGATTTAAGATTTCAAAAATATGAAGCAGTAAAAATAAAATAAAATAAAAAATCGAATGATCTAAACGGAGAAATGAAGGAACACTTGACTCTTCCTTGAGCTAAAACAAATACGGACATCACCATAGGACAACATGCTACTGCTGCACCAACTGATTTTAGCTTTTTAAAATATTTAAAGTCAACAAGAAGTAACGACCCATGATGAATAATAGAGGAAGAAACACTTAAAAGAAGAGCAGGTCAATGCAAGCTTGATAACAGGTTCAAATCGGCAGATATAACGACGACAACGAAACAGACCGCTAAAGCCTTGCAACATCATGATTAATCATAAAAAATGAACAACTCAAACACAAAAAGATTTAAACTCAAACTAAACCGAAATCTTCAATCATTGGCTCTGAAAAACAAAGATGCTAATAGCTAGATTCAAACATTTGAAATATTTTGTTATGCAGAATACCCATCAAACAACCACAACACAGGGGAAACGAGAGCACGAGCACACAAGATTTCAAGTACACGAGAATCTGGATACACACGATGTCAAACAAAATGTAATAGCGAAGAATAAGAGGAATCGGTTTTACCTTTCTCGGAGCAGCGAAATAAGGCTACGAATTGAGGAGCGATGACTTCACCACCACACACAAATTTCGAGAGTTTTGACGAGTAGCGTGAATGTCTCGAAAAAAAGAAACTAGCTCCTGAATACCCCTATAATGCTTGATTTCTTAAGTTTATATTTGCTTTTAAAAACCTATGTATCCCTATGTGTCTTTTCTTTCTCTTGACTCCAAATTTCAACCAAAATCTCTTTCAGAAAGAAAAAGAAAAAAAATTCCCCTCTTTCAACAGTGACTAAGAGGGAACATATATAGGGGAGCGATAGGGTTCAAAAAATGGGGGGAAACGGACTGATTTTCGGGTCAGAACAAGGGACCATTTTCAAATTCAAAATAAAAAATCTTTCACCATTTAAGGAAGACAACCTTTTCCTTGTGATTTCAACCCATTTCGAAAGAGGAAAGGGGAGAAAATGCGTGCTTACTTTGTTGCTGCGCTCGTACGACTGAGAGAGGCGTGAAGAAGAAGACAAGGAGGAGCAGTGTGCTGCGTTCCTCGCTGCTTTTCCGTGAACTCACGCTATTCGAATCGTGAGCTACTGCTCACGCCGTGTATTGCTGTGACTTTGAGTGGAATTGGAAGGAAAAGGGGATGGCGTCGGTTGGTACTGTTGTACGTTATGTGCTTATTTTGGAATAGGGGTTTGGGCCAGGTTAGGGGAAAAGGTGGGCTGGAGAATGTATGTGGGTTATTAACGAATTGGAAGTGGGCTGGGATTTCAAAATAGGATGAGGGAAAATGGACGAAAAGGTTGGGTCGGTTTGGGTGTTATTGTATTGTTGTAATGTGCTGATGGATATTGTATTGTTGTTGTATTAAGGGGCTGCTGTTAATTTGTAAAAAATAATAAGGGTGAGGTCGGTTGGAAGGGGATTAGAAAACTAAGCCAATTCGATTTAGTTAAGATAGATTCGGCTAGTAATTAAATAAGACAAATTGATATTAATTAATTAACGAGTTTCTTAATCTTAACGAAATAAAATAATTAACTTAATTATAAACTAATTAATTTAACAATATAAACAACTAAATAACCAAATATTTAAATAAAGCTAAAATCCTTTTGAGACAATTTTCGAACATTCATAAAATATACTAATTAGACACATAATTATATAATAATTAACTTAATGATAAACTAATTAACTCAAAAATATAAGCTATCAATTAAATTATACTAAATAACCAAATATTTAAATAAACCTAAAATCATTTTGAGACAATTTTCGAACATTCATAAAATATACTAATTAGACACATAATTATATAAAACATCATATTTATTATTTTAAAATTTATAAAAATGACAAAACTACTTAAAATGACTTGAAAAATTATTTTGAATTTTATAAAGCCAATTATATCAAATCATTTAGAATTTAGGAAGCTCGATGATTAATTTATATTGTGGAGGTCCAAAATTAAGTGTCAACAAGGAGTTTCTTAGGTTTGGCTGGCTATTATAGAAGGTTCGTAGAGGGGTTCTCATCTATTTCATCCCTTTTGACCAACTTAACTCAGAAAACAATGAAATTTCAATGGTCTGAAGCTTGTGAGAAAAGCTTTCAGGAATTGAAAAAGAGGTTGACTACTGCCCAGTGTTAACCTTACCAGAAGGTACGCAAAGCTTTGTTGTATACTGTGATGTGTCTAGAGATGGTTTGGGTTGTGTGTTAATGCATAATGGCAAGCCTATAGCTTATGCCTCGAGACAGTTGAAAGTTCATGAGAGGAACTACCCAACCCATGATCTAGTGTTGGCTGTCGTAGTTTTTGCTTTGAAAATATGGCACAATTATATTTATGGTGTTCATGTGGATGTGTTTACAGACCACAAGAGCCTTCAGTATGTGTTTACTCAGAAAGAGCTTAATCTTAGACCAATGAGGTGGTTAGAATTACTCAAGGATTATGACATGAGTATTCTTTATCACCCAGGTAAGGCTAATGTTGTTGTTGATGCCTTGAGCAGGTTGTCTATGGGTAGTACCATCCATTTTGAGGAAGATAAGAAAGAGCTAGCAAGAGATGTGCATAGACTTGCACGCTTAGGAGTCCGACTAATGGATTCCACATAAGGAGGAGTAGTGGTGATGAATGGGGCTGAATCATCTTTAGTGTCTGAAGTTAAAGAGAAACAAGACCAAGACCCAATTTTGCTTGAATTGAAGGCAAATGTTCATAACCAGAAAGTTATGGCTTTTGAACAAGGGGGAGATGGTGTATTGAGGTATCAAGGCAGATTGTGTGTACCAATGGTGGATGAACTCCAAGAGAGGATCATGGAGGAAGCTCATAGCTCCATTCATCCGGGTTCCACTAAGATGTATCGTGACTTAAGAGAAGTGTATTGGTGGAGTGGTATGAAGAAGGGCATTGCAGAGTTTGTGGCTAAGTGTCTGAATCGCCAATAACTTAAAGTAGAGCACCAAAGGCCGGGTGGTATGGCTCAAAATATAGAACTTCCAGAATGGAAGTGGGAGATGATCAATATGGACTTTATCACAGGTTTACCAAGGTCTCGCAGGCAACATGATTCTATTTGGGTGATTGTCGATAGAATGATAAAATCAGCCCACTTTTTACCGGTAAAGACTACATGGGGTTCCGGTCTCCATTATTTCAGATAGAGGTGCGCAATTCACTGCACAGTTTTGGAAGTCATTCCAAAAAGGCTTGGGTTCAAAGGTGAACTTAAGTACTGCGTTTCATCCTCAGACAGATGGGAAAGAAGAGCGCACTATTCAGACTTTAGAGGATATGTTGAGGGCTTGTGTGATTGACTTCAAAGGTAATTGGGATGATCATCTACCTCTCATTGAGTTCGCTTACAACAATAGTCACCACTTTAGCATCCAGATGGCTCCTTATGAAGCTCTTTATTGGAGAAGATGCAGATCTCCTATTGGATGGTTTGAAGTTGGTGAAGCAACATTGATAGGACCAGACTTAGTTCATCAAGCTATGGAGAAGGTGAAAGTGATTCAAAAAAGGTTGAAAACAACGCAGAGTCGTCAGAAATCCTACACGGATGTTAGGAGAAAGGAGTTAGAGTTTGAAGTAGATGATTGGGTCTACTTGAAAGTATCACCCATGAAGGGTGTCATGAGGTTTGGTAAGAAGGGGAAGCTTAGTCCCCGATATATTGTCCCTTACATAATATCCAAGCGGATCGATAATGTAGCTTATGAGTTGGAGCTACCCAAAGAGTTAGCAGTGGTTCATCCGATATTTCACATTTCCATGTTGAAGAAGTGCATGGGAGATCCTTCACTTATCATACTAAAGATATTGGGATCAAGGATAGCTTATCTTACGAATAGATTCCGGTTCAGATTCTAGATCGCCAAGTTTGCAAGTTGAGGACTAAGGAAGTAGCATCAGTCAAAGTCCTTTGGAGGAACCAGTTTGTTGAGGAAGCTACTTGGGAAGTTGAGGAAGATATGAAGAAGAGATATCCACATCTCTTTGAACCCAGAGAAATTCCAGACCAAGGTACTAATTCTCTTCTTAGTAATCTTTAATTTATAAGTTAGCATGTTGTAATTGCATTGCTTATTGGGTGTTTGAGTTGAATGTTAAATGTTACACCCTTAGCCTATTAAGAGTAATGTCATTCGAGGACGAATGTTCCCAAGGGGGAGATATTGTAACACCTCGCTATTTGAAAGAACTATAAAAAGCTAGAATTAGAAAGAGTTGTTTTTGGAAAGAATGAAAATCTGGAAAATTTGTGAAGTTTTGTTAAGTTTGAGTTTTTGGTCAACTTGAAACGACCATAACTCCTAGCTCAAGATGGTTTAAGTGTACTTGCAGATATCGTAGGAAAGATCTTGGAATAATCTTTCCAGCGCCGCCGAGTTTACTCAATTCTGAGTTCGTATGAGTGAAATATACCCATTTAAAGTTGGGTTGTTCAAATAAGGAAAGTCTAATCCAGATTTTAGAAAGGCATTATGGTCTTTTCCATACCCAATTACTTAAATTCGTTTGTGGTAATTAATTGGGGTCTAAACTGATAGGATTCAATTTACGCTTTTACAATATTGAGTTAGGTTTTAGAGAAGATAAAAGAAGAAGAGAAGAGAGGAGAAGAAGCAAGAATCGTCAATTCTCGAAGCTAAGATCGTGCATTTCATCAAGGGGTGATCCCTATGAGGTATGTGAGTTCACACAGCGTTGGGTTCATTCACCCACACGCCAAACATGTTTAATTTAGCGTGAATTCGTCCTAAATGTTGAAAGTTTGAATGTTCTTGATGTGTGTTCTTGAATTTACTTTTGTTCTTGAGTTGGGATGAGATTGAGGAGTTTCTTGAAACTATAGTGTCAATTATTAGAGTTGTTTGAGTTAGATTCTGGTGTACATGTGTTGGGTATCTGAATTGAAAAAGGATTTGAGAAAAGGAATTGAATTTAGGCGAATTGGGGCTAGACAATGAAGGAGGAGAAAGTCGGGCAAATCTGGTGCCCCAGTCTGCATCGCAGACCTGGTCCCCCATTTCACAGAGAGTTTCTTCGTGTCGCGGAGTGGTCACGGACCATTCTGCCTCAAAATTTAGTTCTCGACCAAATAATTAAATGCATCTCCGTGTCGCGGACTTACTTTCAGACATTGATTTCTTGATCTTTTCTCATATTTAACTATCTAAAAACACTCCTAAACATCATGAGATCTTTCCTATCACAAATCTCAATCCTTGAATCCATAATTCAATTCAAGGATCAGTTAAGAGTCAAGTCAAGAGAAGTTAAGAGCCAAGTCAAGAGAAGCTCATAGAGTCTTCCAAAAGTCTTTTACAAATGATTTAACTTTGTTTTAAGACTTGAGTTTTGAGTTGAGTAAAGAGTAAAGTTGAAGTTCATTACTTCAAAAGATTATATCGGGACTATGTATATTAAAGAGTAAAAATGTTTTCACATTTAAACAAGTAAGGAAACCTTGATTTCCAAAAGAGCCTATGAGCTAGTTTTCAGTTAAAGAATAAATGCTTTCACAATTAAGCAAGAGAGGAAACTTTGATTTCAAAGAGAAGCCTTTGAGCTAAGTTTTTGAGAAATTATCTCAAACCACAGAAAGAAGTATGTTTTTAAACATAAGAGCTAGTATCATATTTTGGGAGTAGTATTGAGCACCGATATGGGGGAGAGTTCAGACAACTCCCAGCCCCCATAAACCATATAGCCATCATGGGTAGAAAAGGGTCATATTTTTTAGATGATTCCTTAGTGCTTTTAGCATAGACTAGCGGATCCACTTAGTAGTCAGGTTCTATACCCTCGGCAAGGTATAGGACGGCCATGGCAACGTGAGGCAAAACGATGTATCATCACAATAACTCTTACGTGATGGTTTCCAGTTAGAGAAACTCCCACATAAGTATTTGTATTCTTTTATACATAGTTTAACTGTATTTTTACGTACATTTCAGAGTTATATTGTATCTTTGCATACACACAAAGTATTATTGTATTTTCAAATACATAGAGTTGACATTCATGTTTTAAAAGGATTTTCTTTATATTGCACTTGTTTTATACTACTTTATATTGAAATAAGTTCAGTTAAGTTGAGTTGAGTTGAGCCATGTAAGTTCTTCAGTTCCTTTCAAGCTTATGTCTCGCATACTCGTACATTCTATGTACTGATGTCATTAGGCTTGCATCTTTTAATGATGCATATACAAGTAACCAGGATCAACATCCAGTGCATCGTTGATTCTAGTTGAGCTCCAGACTTGTTGGTGAACCTTCTTGCTTTTGGAAGATCCTTTTTATTGCTTTTAGTAGTTTTAGTTTCATTAGGATGGCGTGGGTCTTGTCTCGACATCCATCTCAGTTGTTTAGAGGCTTCATAGACAGTCAAATGTTAGATTTTGAGTTTTCTACTTCCTGTTTTAATGGTTGAGACTTGAGTTGCCATTTTTGCTAAGTTTAATATTTCTTAAAGACATTTGCTTGAGTTATCCTTTGAGACTATTTCTTGTGTTAAAGTCTTCCGCTGAGTAAGTAAGTCAGGCCAAGGGTTCGCTTGGGGCTAGCAATGGTTCTCGAGTGCCAGTCCCGCCCGGGGTGTATGCTCGGGGTGTGACACTTTGTATACTTTTAGCAAAGCACATTTAGTGACGACTGATTGACGAAATGTTTTTCGTCACACAAGATTTTTAGTGACGAAATGTGATTTTTAAATGATGAAATTTGTCCTTGATAATTGAATTTGTTGTAGTGATAACCAAAACATCAATTGATGACACAAAACTTTTTCACTTTTTAATTAATATGTAGGGCTTCCATCATTTTTTAACAAAAATAAAGGATGAATCTCACAATTTTTCTACTCGGTTTCTTTCCTCTTACCTTACAACACCCCAACCTTAGAGTTTTGACCTAAGTTGACTATTCATACAAACTAATGCTTCAAGAGGGTTTTGAGTGAGAAAGGAATACCAATTTTAAGGCTAAGAAGTTCAAAAGGATTTCAAAGAAACAGATTAAGCTCAAATAGTGCCAAAATTGATTCACACTCTCACATGATAGTCACAATGAAGGTATAATAATTTGGCTCACTCCCAAAATTGTTGCCTAAGATCGTCTATTGCATTTATCAAAGTCAAAAAATTGGACCAACAAGGAAAATTCTAGATATCCTCACACATGCCTTTCAAGTACACCTCACCACAAATGGCACTCAAACACATTTTTCTGGGCATAACTCTACAAATTCAAGCTTGTGTGCAACAGTCATTGCAAGTCTCATAATTGATACTCACCTAGTCACAATAAGAGGCTAAATGTTCATTCAAGAATCAAGCAATTCGAATTTCCTCATTGAATCTACACTAAGACACTTCTCATCAAAAGCACTATTCAAGTCATCGATATTGATCATGATCGACACTCGAATGTTCAAGATAAGAATGCAAGTTTTTTCAATCATTAAACTACAACCAGCTTTTGATGTAAATGAGAAAGAGAGATACAAATCCCAACCAACTAATATTATGCTAATAAATCAAAATAAGAACTTACTACTACTTCAACATCAAAATAAATACAACCCAAACAAAAAAAAAAAAAATTCAAAGTAACAAAATACAACCAAAAAGACCAAAGTACCCTCACCCCACCAAAAATAAACAAACAATGCCCTCAATGCGAATAAAATTAACATAACAGAAAAATAAAGAGATTAGAAGAATCCCCTTGTCAGGCTAGGCCTGGGGAGAACTCGGGCTCAGTGGGCCAACCTCAACCTGGGCATCAGTGCCCGATGCATTAGTAGGAGAGGTAGAGTCTGAAGGATGGGTCCCACTGTAATCACCCATTTGATCATTTTGAGTACTACAACTTCTTATTTCATAAAAGACTCTTTCGATAGATTCTAAATGGATATTTTGGATTATTCGTAACTACAATTATAAAATTAATGGGGTAATTTTAATAATTAATTATTTTGTTGGTAGTTAATGGGCCAAGTCTAAAATTTATTTAATGTGTTATATCACTTGACCCATGTTTATTAAAAGAAATTAATAGGATTTGTCATTTTTCTTGTGTGTAATTAAAAAAGAAAAGAGGGAACCGAGAAGAGTAGTCCTGCCGCATATCAAAGATAAACACGACGGGTAAATAATTTATGTGATTTCTCTGCATCTTGTTTACAGAGATTTCATTCTTAAATTGTGAATGACATTTAATAACATATTATTGTTATAAAATAACCAACTAAAATTAATATACTAAAAGAAGGACAATTGAGAGAGTAATGTATTTCAATACGTATATATTCCTTTGTAAATGTAATGGCTATGTATAGCCAAAAGATGACTTACAAATGTATAACTTGGCCGTTTTAATTGGTCAAGTGATGTGGCCCTCCAATGGGTTAGTCCCACATGGCATGAGCTTTGGTTTTACACTATTACAAGTGATGTAAGTCCTCAAATTGTTGTGGGCCACATGGCATCCATATTTGCTTTACAACACTCCCCTTGGATGTCCATGTAAAAGAAAAGTTAAAAAAACAAAAATATACATAGACATACATAATACGCATTACTTGCTGCCTCATTAAAAACCTTTCTAGGAAAACCAGTGGGACAAAACCTAGACTAAGGGAAAAAGAGTACAACGCGTATTTTACTCCCCCTGATAAAAACCACGATTCAGATGGCTAAGTTTTCGCATTCCAATCTTGTGTACCATCTTTTCAAGAGTTGAGGCTGGTAAAGATTTGGTGAATAAATCTGCTGGATTATCACTTGAACGGATTTGTTGTACATCAATATCACCATTTTTCTGGAGATTATGTGTAAGAATAATTTCGGTGAAATATGCTTCGTTCTATCTCCTTTTATGAAGCCTCCTCTTAATTGAGCTATGCATGCAGCATTGTCTTCAAAGAGCATCGTGGGTATATTGGCATCACACTTCAAACCACATCTTTCTTTGATGAAATGTATCACTGATCTCAACAATAAACATTCTCTACTTGCTTCATGAATGGCTATTATCTAGCATGATTTGAAGAAATAGCGACAATGGACTGCTTCGTAGATCGCCATGATATAACAATACCTCCGTATGTGAACAGGTAGCCTGTTTGAGATCGAGCTTTATGTGGGTAAGATAAATAACCTGCATCTGCATGACCAACAAGATATGTACTATCTTTATTAGTATAAAACAGACCCATATCACTAGTCCCTTTTAGATATCACAATATATGTTTAACTCCATTCCAATGTCTTCATGTAGGGGAGGAACTATATCTTGCTAATAAATTAACAGAAAATGCTATGTCAGGTCTCGTAGCATTATCAAGATACATAAGTGCACCAATTGCACTAAGATAAGGTACTTCAAGACCAAGAGGTTCCTCATTCTCTTCTTGAGGTCGGAATGGATCTTTACTCACTTCAAGAGATCGTACAACCATTGAAGTATTTAATGGATGTGCTTTGTCCATGTAAAATCGTTTCAAGATTTTCTCATATAGGCAGATTGATGGATGAAGACCCCGTCTGCTAAATGTTCAATTTGTAGACCAAGACAAAGTTTTGTCTTTCCAAGGTCTTTCATCTCAAATTCTTTCTTTAGATATTCAATTGCCTTTTGAACCTCTTCTGGGGTTCCAATGAGGTTTATGTCATCAACATAAACAGCAAGAAAAACAAACCCTAATATTGTTTTCTTAATAGAAATACAAGGACAAATTGCATTGTTATATAATCTTCTTTTATCAAGTACTCACTAAGGCGATTATACCACATGAGCCCTGATTGTTTTAAGCCGTATAATGACTTTTGTAATCTGATTGAACACATTTCCCGAGGTTTTGAACTATATGCTTCAGGCATTTTATGTCCTTCTGGAATTTTCAAGTAAATTTCATTATCAAGTGAACCGTAAAGATAAGTTGTAACCACATCCATTAGATGTATTTCAAGATTTTCATGTATAACTAAACTGATGAGATATCGAAAAGTTAATGCATCCATAACCAGTGAATATGTCTCTTCATAGTTGACACCGGGTCTTTGAGAGAATCCTTGTGCAACAAGGCGTGCCTTGTATCTTACAATTTCATTTCTCTCATTTCTTTTTCGCACAAAAACCCATTTATAGCCAACAGATTTTACACCGTTTGGGGTTTGGACTACCGGTCCAAAAACCTCACGTTTAGCAAGTGAGTTCAATTCTGATTAAATTGCCTCTTGCCAGTTTGGCCAATCACATCTTCGTCGACATTCTTCGACAGATAAGGGTTCAAGATCCTCACTGTCTTGCATAATGTTAAGTGCAACATTATATGCGAAAACATTATCCACTATGATTTTAGATCGATCTAAATTTATTCCATCACCCGTAAAACTTATTGAAAGTTCTTTATTCACTTGAGTCTTGGGTTCACTGATCTCTTCAGGAATATCAGGATTAATCAGATCTTGAATCTCTTCGTGGGATTCTTTTGTAGTGTCATTTTTCGTACTTCTTTTTCTAGGATTTTTTTCCTTTAAACCCAATGGTCTACCACGCTTTAGGCGTGTTTGTGATCCAAAAGCCATGACACTTGCAGATGGTCCTTTTGGGACGTTAATCCGGATAGGCACATTTACTGCAGGAATATGTGACTTTGTTATCCTTTTCAAATCAGTAAATGTGTCTGACATTTGATTTGCTATGTTTTGCAAATGAATGATCTTCTGGACCTCTTGTTCACACCTAGGGGAACGTGGATCAAAATGAGATAATGATGAAACTTTCCATGCAATTTCATTTTAAAGTTCCTTTTTCTCTCCCCCTAATTGCGGAAAACTTGTTTCATCAAATCGACAATCTGCAAATCTTGCAGTGAATAAATCTCCCATCAATGGCTCAAGGTAGGGAATTATGGAGGGTGAATCAAACCCAACATATATGCCTAGCCTTCTTTGGGGCCCCATCTTAGTGCGCTGAGGTGGTGTTACTGGCACATATACAACACATCCAAATATTCATAGATGAGCAATAATTGATTCATGACCAAATACCAATTGTGACAGAGAGTATTTATTATAATGAGTCAGACTGAGACGAATAATGGATGTTGCATGTAAGATAGCATGACCCCAAACTGTAGTGGGCAAGTTAGTTTTCATAAGTAGAGGTCTTGCTATCAATTGTAAGTGCTTAATAAATGACTCAACAAGGCCATTTTGAGTATGAACATGAGCCACATGATGTTCAACATTTATCCCTATTGATAAGCACTA
Organism: Solanum acaule; assembly: GCA_036250505.1. Lineage (NCBI taxonomy): Eukaryota > Viridiplantae > Streptophyta > Magnoliopsida > Solanales > Solanaceae > Solanum > Solanum acaule. Next base: position 20,766 of record JAJOOR010007852.1, read on the forward strand.
ATCATCAAAAGCTTAGAATGTGAATTCTCCAGCATTATCCAGGTGAATTGCTTTAATGGGATAATCTGAAAATTGCGCTCTTAATCGTATCATTTGTGCCAATGATTTCGCAAACGCCAGGTTGCGAAATGATAAGAGGCACACATGAGACCATCTTAAAGATGCATCTATTAGGACCATAAAATATCTAAACAACCCACTAGATGGGTGAATAGGTCCACAGATATCCCGATGTATACGTTCTAAAAATTGAGGGGATTCAATGTTAACCTTCATTGGTGATGGCCTAATAATCAATTTGCCTTGACAACAAGCAGCACATGAAAACTTATCATTTGTAAGAATCTTCAGGTTCTTTAATGGATGTCCATTTGAGTTTTCAATGATTCGTCTCATTATTATTGATCCAAGATAACCTATTCCATCATGCCAAAGCACAAAAGTTTTTAAGTCAGTAAACTTCTGGTTTACGATAAAGTGTGCTTCAATTGTACTTATTTTTGCATAATATAAGCCAGAAGATAAAAGTTGATAATTTCTCTAACACATATTTCTGGTCTGAGACAATCTTGGTAATACCAAGGTATTCAACATTCATTTCATTTATTGTCTCAACATGATTTCCATTTCGGCGAATATCTTTAAAACTTAACAGGTTTTTTTGGGATTTAGAAGAGAACAATGCATCTTCTAAAACAAGTTTTGTCCCCTTAGGCAGAAATATAGTAGCTCATCTGGAGCCTTCTATTAAGTTCGAATTACCAGAAATTGTAGTAACATTTGCTTTTCTTCTAAGCAAGTAAGAGAAGTATTTCTCATCTTTGAATATGGCGTGCGTTGTTCCACTATCAATTACACAAATATCTTCATGATTGATCATTGATCAAAACAAAATTTGAGAGGTATCCATATACTCTTCAAGATAAAAGATATAAACGAAGTAAACATTATAATATTATTACTAAAAGAAAACATTACACAACCTTTAATTATTTACAAGACTAGGAAAACATATTCATACTAGTTCATACAAACGACAGAAGTAAAATATATTTACATTATTACAGACCCATCACCTATCAGGTGATCTATTTTTCCTTCGGGATTCTCAAAGAAATCTGCTACATCTAGATGCATGGGTTCAACATTATCTTCAGAGATAAAGTTGGCTTCTGCGTTATTTTTCACTTCCTTCAGGGAAGCTTGATACAACTCAACCAGGTGCCTTGGCGTACGACAGGTACGTGACTAATGCCCTTTTCCACCACATCGATAACATTTGTTGTCTGAATTTTTCTTATGCACCATTTCATGTTTTTCATCCTTCTTTTTACACTGCTGGTGGTGAAGGTTATTATTTAGTGCAAGACGATCACCATGATTAAATTTCTTCCTTGACCACGGCCACGGCCACGAGTGGGGCCACGACTTTTTCCACGTTTAGATTGGTGAAAATTTGTCGTATTTACTTCAGTATATGGCATAGAACCAGTAGGTCGACTTTCATGGTTTTTCATTAGTAAGTCATTATGTTGTTCAGCAACAAGAAGATGTGAAATTAATTCTGAATATTTTTTAAATTCAATTTCTCGGTATTGCTGCTGCAGGAGCATACTCGAGGCAGGGAAAGTGGAAAATGTTTTCTCCAGCATATCATGGTCAGTGATATTTTCTCCACATAATTTTAATTGTGAGATGATTTTAAACATGGAAGAGTTATACTCACTGATAGATTTAAAATCTTGAAGTCTCAAATGGATCCAGTCATAATGTGCCTGTGGAAGGACGACCAACTTCAGGTGGTCATAGCTATCTTTTAAATTAGTCCACAACACCAGAGGATCTTTAACAGTAAGATATTCCATTTTTAAACCCTCATCAAGGTGATGACGGAAAAATATCATTGCCTTAGCATGGTTTTGATTCGATGCTTGATTTTTTTTCTTGGATGGTGTCTGCCAGACCCATCGCATCAAGATGAATTTCTAAATCAAATACCCATGATAGATAGCCTTTTCCCGATATGTCTAAAGCAAGAAATTCAAGTTTAGAAAGATTTGACTTTATTTAAGAAAGAAAAATTTATACCTTCGAGACTTTTAAAGTCTTTACTTGAACTGGCAGGGACTCGTGCTGATAATGTGTTATAAAATAACTAACTAAAATTAATACACTAAAAGAAGGACAATTGAGAGAGTAATGTATTTCAATACGTATATATTCCTTTGTATATGTAATGGCTATTTATAGCCAAAAGATGACTTACAAATGTATAACTTGGCCATTTTAATTGGTCAAGTGATGGTGGCCCTCCAATGGGTTAGTCCCACATGGCATGAACTTTGGCTTTACACTATTACAAGTGATGTAAGTCCTCAAATTGTTGGGGGCCACATGGCATCCATATTTGCTTTACAACAATTATATATTTATATTGGGTGATAGAGGAAATTATTATAGTTAGTGGGGAAAGATCAACTTACTGCTAGTTGATTTTTACGGCTAAAAATTGGAACAAGTTTGATAAGCAATAATGAAGCAATGATTTCTCTATAAGTTAGTGGTCAACTAATTGGTCTTTTAGATTGAATGGACATATAGGTTAATGCTTCAGTTGTTCCGTAGCAAACAATGGGTTTCGCTAACAGGGCATTTCAACTCTTAATTAATTTAATTTTATTATCAGATTATAATTTATTATTTGATATTTTGAGATATGTAATTAAATATTAGGTGTATTGCGTTACTTGAATACCGTTAAAGTTATGATAATTGGAGAAGTTGAGACTTACCCTTAGGCTTGAACTTTCGAAAATTGATTATAGATTTGGGTGACTTTTTGGGTCTAGGCTAGACATATAGTAATATAGGTGTCTATAGACTCGTTTGTTTATTAATTATCCATACTTGATAGATTGGAAACATTCGGAGACATTGAGGAAAGGAAAAACATTGGAGAATTAGCTTGCTTGACTTCGGTTTTTCGGTGGAGGTAGGTTATGGTTTATTCTATGTGATAGATAGACTCTTAATAGTGATTAATATGCATTGAGTGATATTGTAAAGTTCTCTATGTACTTGATTGTGTGGTTGTGTGGCTTGGCTGTGGGGTTTGTGATTGGTCTGAAATCCTGAAACCGTGAGATTTATAATCTAAAACCCTTTCTATCAAAGTGATGCCTTGAATAAAGAAGGCTTGATGAAATATTGTTAATGAAGTGAAAAGCGGTTATAATAATTCGTAAATTAATGGTATTATTGAATCGAGGTGTCACGTTCCGTCACAGTATTATTGGATCGGGGTGTCACGTTCCGACATGGTATTATTTGATCGGGTGTCATGTTTCGACATGATAACGTTAAAGGAAAACATATTGAATTAACTTAATGTACTCAATCTCAAAAAACTCATTTCCCAAATGAGCGTGGTGTGGAGGCATGAGTCCTCGTGTGTGTATGATATTGTGACTAATTACATACTTGATTCGGTCTTGTTGTCACTTGCTCATGTTGTTCATTGCTTGCCACCCGCTATGTTCTATAGTTTATTTCATATTATTACTTTATGTATATTAGTTTCTATTTTGAGTCGAACGATGATATCTACTCAGTACATGTTGCCCTTCTGAGCCCTACTTGTGTTTTTCTTTGTTTTCTTTCTATGGAGTGTAGTGAGTGTACCAGCGACTTTGACTCGCCCTCAGCTCTAGCCAGTCTCCAGCACATCAGATTCAAGGGTGAGCTATTCATTTGAGCTCGTGTTGGATTCTCTCGGTCATGATATGATATCCTTAGTTTTCGGACATAAATTACTTTATTCATTTATATTGGTGTCTTTGATACTCTTAGATTTAGTATTTGGAGATTAGATGTCCTTGATGTGATGACTTTCAAGGTTTTGGAAAATGATATTTAATAAGATTTTGAGCTTCCGCATTATGCTTGTATTTTATAAGTTGGGGTTAAATTTGTTAGTTCGCCCACCTAGGAGGTTACGTGTGAGTGCCACTCATAACTTGTTTTGGATCGTGACAGAATGGAAGAAGTTTGACAAAGAGAGTTCTCTGTAGCAACTTGTTAGAAAACATCATCAAAATCTGTCAAATCCTCATAAGTGTCCTCACCATGCTGCTCAGTGCCAACAAGCTCTTCCTCATTAGTCTCCTGAGTAGAATCCTCATCAACCACCTCGATCATAACCTCAACCGGAGGTATAGTCTCACTGATAGTCGGGGACAAAGGAGGCTTGGTTGCCGGAATATCGGGTACGGGTACCTCGCCCCAAAGCATAGATATATCCGTGGACTTAAGTTCATCCATGATAACGTTCAAATATACTTCTTGAAAGGAAACATAAACGGTCATATGCAATATATTTACCCAACTATGAGTCGGGGTCGATCCCACAGAGAATATGGAAGAACTTTTTCAATAGAAAATATTTAACTCGGTAGTCGTTATTTTAAAAAAGGGGGTAAGATTTAAATTGAAACAAAATGAAAAAGAATAACAATAGATTGGAACTAAGTATTTATTTTTATTTAAATTATTAGAAATAACTAGGAATGTGTTCCCCATGATTTCATAACATAGCAAGAATATTGTACTAGTGATCTATTTCATTGTTAGCATGCAGGATCGGCAAGTTAGGTATCTCTTAAGTGATTGGTCGTCCAAATAGAGAATTTCACCACATTACTTGGTTGGTCTACATGTGTGTGCTTTACTAACCCTTACCCTTGACCCCAAATTAGCGCTCACATCTTGAGGTTAGGCTATTAGATAGCGGATTGTCACACTAAATCTCCATTGTTTGATCTTTTTTTCCATTCCTTACTTCCTTGGTCGGACAAGTAGGAATAAGGCGGGTTCTAACGTTGGCCTCCGTTAAAAAGTAATCAAAGCGAGGAGATTAGCAATACATGAATAAAAATATTTAAAATCACTTTTACATTAACATACTTGAATAATTCATTATGGTTCCCACAAACCTAATTATAAAATTTAGCTACACATTATCTTAAAAACACAATCAAAATTTATTAAAATAAATTTGTTTGTTTTAATCATGAAAACTTAAGAACAATAGCTAAAAATATCTTTAAATTATCACAAATACAAATAAATAATAAAGGGGAATAAAGAATAAACCAAAGTTCTCCGGCCTTCACGACGGCTCTTCCAACGTTCTCAAGCTATAAGCTCTAAGTTGTATGATGTATATTGTTTCTTGGTTGTTGGTTGGTTATGGAAGAATTATTTTTATGGGCTATTTATATATATTTAAATCTTAAATAAAATAACTAAATCTAAAATAAATTAGGTAATCTAAAAGAATTTGGTTGTCTGTGTAACCGCTGCCTTCTGGAAAAGCATTGCCGCCTCAACAATTCTGCATGTGTCTTCTGCCATGTGGCACTGTGCTAATTCGTTGCCTTGTTTTCAATGATCTTTCATTAAGAAATTACTCAAACAACAGGAAGACATAAATTAAACCTGTTAACTAAACCAATGATCGAACAAATCCTTAGGAAAATTCCAGAAAAGAAAAGAAAGAAAATGAATTATGTTCATTTGGGAGGAATACAAATACTAGTCAAATCGACTTTTAAAGAAGGGATTAATATGTATATATATTTATTTATTTTTGCCTCACGTCAGTCCACATCCTTCCTCAAACTATCAAGATCAACCTTCAAGGTTGTCACTTCCGTAGAAGCACCCTCAACTCTCTCATACTTCTCAACTCGAGTAGTAAAGGTGTTTAATATCAATCCATAGTCAGACAACAAAGTGTGTTGACCCATTATCTCAACCCAAAGACAGGAAAGGGCAGCCTTAATGGCTGCGGAGATCATAGTATGGATATCTCTCTCAAGATGAGAGGCTCTCACATCCGCCAAATGGGCAAGGTTGCCTGAGTCAATGGAGGTCGGGATGTAGAGAGGGGGGGGGGGATAGATGTGGAAGGTGTAGGAGTACTGGACGTCTTCGTAGTAGGCGGGTGAAGTGGAGTGTCAACCTCCAAACTGCTCAAGTCAACAACCAGAGTAGTGTCAACTGGTGTCAGCTTCCTCCTACCCATATCATCTCTCAAGTACTCTACCTCTATACATCATATATCACTAGACGAGGTCGGGGTGACCCCAATATCAGTCTCATTGATAAATGGGACCCCAACCAACTGACACAAGTTTGTGATCAAAACTGAAAAGGGTAATGAGGTTTGCTGCTATGTTTCCTTCAAAAAAATCTCTAGGACTATGATAGATCCAAAATTTAACCTCTCCCTAGAGATGATGCATCCCAATAAAACAACCTTAGGATGTTAAATGATAGATTCATTCAATTGTTCTGGAAGATTAGGCAAGCTGGATCATGATCACTGATCCATTCGGGGAATCGCCGAATCATCTTTTGCTCGCCAAGTTGGCTTGGTACATAGGCTATTTTGCTGGAATATCTGGCGAGCTAAAAGCTCACTCGGCGAGTCGTTGAGTGGCTTTTTGGCGCTCCAACTTCTCTTTTCTTCAGTTTTTCCAATTGTTTTGCTCCTTTTCGCATCGTAATGTCCTTGCCCTGTTTTTAAACCTTCATTGCTGCATATAAACACATTAACATCAATTATGAGCACAAAATAGGCATTGAAGACACTAATTCATTGAATAATGAGCCCTAAATGAGTCGAAATTCCTGACTCATCAACGACATTCATATCCTTCTTCTCGATCTCAACTCATTCCTCAATCCATGGAGGTGTACCATCAGTTAAGAGTGCGGCAAAACATCCTTCAAACTATCCAAATACTGTAGCATTCTATCCAAAAACTCGCTGCAATGTGTCCAGTCACATTTAATGGCTTCATTGATTTCCATAACCCCACATCTAACATTTTTCCGCTAACCTCAACAGATGAGTATGATTCATAGACAACACCCTTTCTCTTTTTAGGCAGTAAACAAGCATAAGCCTTATAAAACTCATGTACCCAAGAAGGAAGTTATGGTTCTCATCCCCGAATGAATCTCTTAAAACCATGAAAAATGATAGTATCGCATATAGCTAGATATCTATCAATTACCCCATCAGTAGACATGCACTTTTCGTCCAAAATAGTGCACAGTCCTGCAACTTTCAAACGATTCATAGCCAAAGGAGCAACTATTGGGACTACCCGAGGCACAACATTGGCTAACAGATCATGGATAACCTTGGAGCGCAATTCATTATGCCTTATTTTGGTAGCCCGGGATAGCACTGGAGTAGTAGAACCTTTGAACCCCACCTCAAATTCATCATCCTTGGATCATGAATAATTCAAAGGGTCTGCATCAGAGTTAGAGGTAGTCATCTTCTCATCAACTAGTTGCCTCTCGAAGTATCTTTGGGAGTTGCAATAAACTTTTTTTTTTTATAGATTTTTTCACTCACACACTTAGATTTTTGTTGAGTGGGTTGGGCCTAGTAACTTGGCTCAGAAATGGTGATACCATTTGTCCTTCTTCGGGGTGGAAATTCCCTCAGAGAAGCTCTTCTAGTCATCGAAACCTTTGAACGAGCCATACCTGCCTTACACAACATGACCCACATAGATCGGGTGAAAATTTAGTGAAAAATAAGCAACTAGGTAACACAAAAATAAAACTACCCTAAGGCTCACCAACTAAGTCAGTGAACCGCCAATTAGTTCGGGTGAGCTCAAGTGGGCTCACTAAATGCAACTGAGGTGACTAGTTTAAATTTCAGGCAACAATGGTGAGAAACAAAATGAGTGAATGAGTCACCAAAGTCATTGAATGGGCTAAAAGAGCTTGCTAAGATTGATTGGAGCGACTGGCAACTATTCAAAATAAAAGGGCAAGCACGCAAAAACTCAATGAGTCACCGAAGACGTTTGGTGAACCAAAGTAGCTTGCCGAAAACATCGGGGGAAACTACCAAAATTTCATTACACACAAGGTGAGCTACACTTCACACGACGATATGCCAAGTCACCTTAGCGAGCTCGACTGAACTCGTCGAACATGGAACTATCAGCCCTTCATCCTAACTTTCAAAATTCAACTCAAAGTGTTAACAACGGTCAATTTTAACACAATTGGAACCAAATTTAAGTTGCCCATAACAACAAATAACCTTGGGTACTCAGACTTTCCCTTAATTTAATCATGAAACAATAAAATGACGATCTTTCATTAAGAATGACTTCGGTGGCGAAGCCAAAAATTTCACGAAGGGTGTCCAAGATTTGCACATGCTAAATGTTTTTTTTTAACGAATGATTACTAAAAATTTTAAAATTAATCTACGTAATATTAATAGTTAGTTTTTTTTTAACCAAAAATGTACTCAAAATTTAAAATGAAACACCAAAATATTAAATTTTAATGTTCATGTATGATTCAATATGAAGTGAACGGACATACGGAAATATAAGAGAAAGAGAGGAGAAATTTCTACTTAGAATAAAATTAATTTTATTAGTTTTTTTAATGAAAATTATATATGGAGCCTTTTCACTTTATAATTTTTTTTTCTTAAGATTTGCTTATTAATTTTAAATTTTGATAAAAGAAAGTCAAAGTCAAATTGAATAAAAATTGCCTACTTTTCTAAAAAGTGAAAAAGAACCCTTGCTATCGAGATTCAAATAGGTGAGGCAAGCTAGAGCTTTCAAAGCGCCTGAAACCACTGTGCTATAGCACCTTATTGGGTTAAGGGTGTCCAAAATATGTTATTTAATCAATTTCATGTATTGTTTTACTTGTATATACGATATTATTTTATGACGAATGGTGTCCAATTGGATACCCTTGCAACAATGTAACTCTTCCCCTGAATGACGTCATTCAATCTATCATTGGGCCAAATCAAGCCCAGGTTACTCAGACTTCACCCACATAATAATCATGCAACACCTGCAGTTATACATCAATCAATCTCAATAGAATATAACCCGACACCCATATGATCAAACCTACATGCATAATTGTGAAATCTATGAATGTTGTGCCTGCAATTAATCAACACAAGATAAATCATTATTCATTTAAGCACTAGGCAACACAGATTCAATCTCAAGATCACTAATACACATTTTCATATGAAATTAAACTAAGGCTGGCAATCAGATCGAATCAGAAGAACAAGACCAATTTTACCAGTATCGGAACTGAAACCCTTAAACAGGAGGAATTACTGAAACGGGTTTACCATAACTTTTTTGAAGTTCCAGCCTGGTCCTATAGCTACCGGTACCGAAACCGGGACAAACAATTTTAGTAATTTTTTTAAAATAAATTATTAATTATTCTTTATATTATTAAATAATATATATTATTAATTATTCATTTTAATATTATTAAATAAATATATATTATAGTTATATTATTTAATATTCATTACAACATTTAATTAAATGATTAAATATTTATTAACTTATTATATAATAACTTTTATAGTAATACAGTTTACAAAAAAGTTTTATTTAATTTAACTTTTTTTAAAACTTCAATTTTAAACTTTGAACATTAAACATTAAATATTAAAGGAAACTTTAAAATTTAAACTTTAAATTTTAACTTCGATAAAACTTCAATTTGAAACTTTTAACTTTTAACTTTTAACTTTAAAGTACTTTAAAATTTACAGTATAAATTCAATTTTATATTTGGTTAATATTAAAATAGTTGAAAATTAAATTTATAAAATGACTTACATTAAATATACGAAACTATTTAAAAAGAAAATCAAGGCGAATAACCGTCTATTATTCAAATAAATAAATTGTACAAATACTAATACTAGAAAGTGTACCTAATATACGTAGCCACCTCCAAGCAGGGTTCTGTTTGAACTAGGTATTGAATATTATACTAATAATTGATTTTTAAAAAAAAATCTTTTCTTAAATTTTGTATCATTTCATTAGAAACATGTTTTGGAATTTGTATTTGTCATTCTTCCTCCATTGCTTCCATTCCATCATCACTATTATGACCAAGTATTTCATATATTTTGTCTTCTATTTGGCTACTTAATTGTGGCAGTCCATAATAGCTTCTTTCGACATTGACCCAATCTCTAAACAACACTAATATTTCCAAACTATCATTTGCTAATAAATATCGATGATCAATAATCATAAATCTCACTGTGCTGAAGGCTTGCTTCTAATCTACCGATGATGCTTGAATCTCTAGCACATCTCGAACAACCCTAGCAAGATTCAGAAATTGTTGTCCACGATTCTTCCACCATACTAATAATTGAGGTTGTCCTTGATCATTCCTAATCTTTTCTATTGCATGATTGATATATTCATAAAAGCCATTATTGGTAGAAGATTCAAGACCAAGATAATCATAACATTAATTCATCTAAATCATCATTTTTAGGAGTACGAGATAAATGTACATCTATTGAAACATTTTTTTTCATGTCTCTATATGTATTATATAAATCTCTAGCTTTTGTTAGTATGCTTCTTTTATAATTTTCAACACTAGGAGTTTCATCCACTATTATTTCTAAATTAGCATAAATTTTTCAACCATTCTTTCAACACCTTTTAATTTATTATTCGGGTTGAATAAAGTAGCAGTCAAATAGATTTGAGGAATAGGAAAACATATTTTTTGAATTTTTCAATCATAAAAATAAGTTATTCTTTAAACTGATCTTTTCCTTTATATATTGTAAATTCAGATGAAATACCACAAATATTTACTAAAACAGAAGAAATAGTTGGATAATATTGACCAGAAATAACATTTGTTGCTTTATAAAAAACTTTTAAAAAATAAATAAATTCTTTTGTATTTTTCTAATCTTCGTAGCCAATTTTTAAATTTGGGTCCGTATTATGAGCACTAAAAACTAATTGTATTGGCTCTTGATAAATATAAGCAACTTCAAGCATTTCAAATAAAAAAATTCATCTAGTGCTTACTTATTTTGAAACTTTTCTATATGCAATTCCACACTCATTACAACGATTTTTAAATTTTGTAATTCTAACTTTTATTTTAGCTTTAAAAATCCAATTACAAGCAATTCTATTTTTTTCACAAGAAATTTCAAATTGGGAAATACCATCGTTTACTGCCAAATATGTAACACCCCGGATTCGAAAGAGGGAAGCCAAGCAAAATTCAAAACTTATAGGTTCCATCCACACAGGCCAGCCACGGACTGTGAGTTGAACCACAGACCATAGGTAGGCCAGTGGAAAGGTGGGTCCACAGTCTGTGGTCCAGGGGTCGTAGGCCCAAGCAAAACTCTCTGAACACCAACCACAAGTGTGTAGGACTGACCGTTAGTCAGTCCGCGGTCCATCGGTGGTGGGTCGTGGGTCACTGCTGGCAGTTGAGTTGTAGGGGTAGTTGGGTATTTTCCTAATTAATTAGTTCCTATACTACATCGTTTTACCCTTCACTAAAACCCCTATATAAGCTTTTTCAACCCCCAAATTAACCCATTCACTAAGACCTCTCCAAAATTTCTCTCTCTAGAAACTTAAAGAAGAAGAAGGATTCTAGGGTTTCAAGACAAGGTCTCAATTTCTCCATTGAATGCTAGCTTTTGGATTCAAGGTATGATAGTTTTCATCCATGGATTCCTTTCATTCATGGAGTTCCCAAATTCCTCTATTTCAAAAGGTAGAATTCCCCAATTGAGTTAGGGTTTTCTTCAATTATCATGGGTTCTTTTTATTACTGATTTAATTGATTGAATTATGATCTCTTATGCATGAATTGATGAAATATGATGATTTTATGATGATTTCCCCATGAACCCATGTAATCCCCATGTTTTCAAGTTATGAATCATATGATGTGGGATTTTGATTTTCAAGGAAGAATTTTATGAAATTGAAGCATATTTTGCAAGCTTTACATGATTTTTATGATGAAATTCATATCAAACTCATGTTTTCCAAGAGTTGATGATTGAAAGTGGGTTTTGAACCTCAAGAGGTAAATTATGGACTTATATATTTTTTTATGAAATTTATGCAAATGTTTAAGGGTGCTTTGAGAGTAAAGTACCAATGATGATGTTGTGTTGTGAAAGAACATTCTCACTAAACACATAAAAGCATGATGTAAAATGTTTTCTCACATAGAAAGGATTCTTTGGTTGAGAGAATTTCTCACCTAATTGAATCAAAGATAAAGAGCTCTCCTAAGGAACTAGCTTGGTTTGGTTGTCCAAGGCCACCTTTTCATGATTAATGAAGTCAAGTAAGAAATAACTATTCCATGGGATTTATGCTGTAATGACCCTCATGGTCATTTCTGTGTCTTGTCTTCTGTGTGTCGTTTAGAGCGTTCCTATAGCGACCCCAAGTCATTTATGACTTGCTGGGACTGACAGTTCGGTCACCTGGTCGTTCATTTGGTCTTG
>JAJOOR010007853.1:0-31184 GCA_036250505.1 Solanum acaule
CCCCCCCCCCAAATTTATATGTCTGCTTGCACCTTTAAAAACTTAAAAACAATAATAATATATTCAGTAAAATCATACTAATGGAATCTCCGAAATAATCCTACTTAGTGGAATCTGGAGAGGAGTTTTACCTTAAAAAACTCAAGCTTATATTTGCTTATATGACAATCGTTTCCCCTTCTTTTAGTGAAGAAAAAGAGAGAGATCATTTGGGTATTGATGAAATATTATTGTTTGAAGTAGAAAGACGATACTCAAAATTAACAATGAGTTTAAATCTTGTTGGGTACGAATTTGCATTAGTTAAGGTGTGATTTATCCTCTGTTGTGAATTTTTTCAGTGCAGATTTGAATATAATTGAGTTTCTAGTATATGAGTATGAGACACTGAACGAAAAACTGAAAAAGATAAAATATTGTAACCTTTAACTAACTGAATGGAGCCTTATTATATATGGTAAGGCGGCATGGACGGTCCGCGCCTCCTTGCCGTTATGGGACAGTCTATTATTTAGTCTTTTTCTTCCTTGAATGGCCTCCTCTCATGTGGCTGAAGTTATTGTAGAAAAATCCTGCTTTCATTTTAACTATAAACAAAAGGAATTTTTTTGGGACTTCAAAAACTCGTAATTGCTATCTTTTATAATGTAACCTACACTAAGCAAAGTGTGATGCGACAACCTCGACTAAAAAGCATTGATAAGAGATCAAATCGATCTGTGACTTTCATGTAAAGAAATGTAAAAGGAAAAAACAAACAACTAGTGGTTTGTTTTTGTAGCCAAAGGGAGACTTTAAGTATGTGAGAGGTACACATAACCATTAGAATATATATAAGATGTTTGATATATTGAAATATTATGGATAGTAATGGAGTATTGATGATAGTGAATGTTCATATAGCTAGTCGTGAATTAATGTGTTGTTGTTGATTGAAATATTTAACAAATAAAGCAAAAATGATAGTGACTACACATACAACAAATCTCAATAGTTTGAGATTGATCACGTATAATTATTGTTATTGTTTATTTGTTGACTATTAAAACCACCGTAGAAGTAAAGATATGAAGATGATACTGCAATTATAGTATATTATTACAGATAAACGATGATAATTTTAGAGTGCATGTACGTACTATTGTCTAAGTTGCTAGTACGTTAATTTCTGTAACATATGATCATATTTTTAATGATAATAATGTAACCTAAGGGTCAAAACTTTTGACAAGAAATTAAAAAGATAAAACTAATCATATTTCTTACGAGAAGTATAAAATAATTTCCATCACTAGCCTTTATAAGGTAATTTCTATAAACCTTGTGCATATATTTTATTTTGTTAACACTAAGTATTTTTAACAAGTTTATAGTATATTATTCAACAATAGATTGTTACATCCTTGCTTTTGGTTGTTGGTTTAATTAAGAGAAAATGAAGAGAAAACCAAAAGGCGAATTAGATTAGAGAAAAGTTGCTACGACTTCTTCCACCTAGGTAGCTACAAGATTATATTTTAATTAGTTACTTCTCTATAAATTATATTAAATCATTTATAATTTTAAATTTCATTCGTCTCATAAACTTTACCAATTATTTTTTTAATTGTTCTTTATCTACCTTTACAAAGGTTTATGTGCAATATTCTAATATGAATGGTATAATCTCTCAGAAAAAAAAAATACATTCTCCTTTTCTCGCCTATATTTAAATCAAATCAATAAATATTGATTTTTTTTAAATTTATGAGAAAGACCCCAAATATAAAAGAAAATATTTGTTAAGTTGAGGGAATTCCAGAGAAGATCATGGCCAAACCCAATTTTTCTAACCATATTAGTAGTCAACTTCACTAGAAAATTCATAGTGAAGTTTAACTTGTGTATTTTTATTTTTTTTTAAATTATACATGAGAACCTTTTTCAAAAGGCATGGAAACAATTTTTACCGTGTTTTTTCATGGTACAAACTATTAAGTACATTTGTTACAAACTATGCATGATTTATCAACGTGGCCTAAGATATAGCAACTATATTTGAACATGGGGATCTTATGAGCCAATAGAACTTAAAATTAAAACAAATAACAAACTTTAGGGGTAGTTTTGTGTCGATGATTCATATAATGGAGGTTAAATTATAATTATAAACAATATATGTGATAGTAGAAGGATAAATTTGGGAATTTTCCTTATTCGTAATTAATTCCGTATCCTACCTGAAATATGAATACACACAGAGATCAGCCATCTCAAATTAGCAATATTTCTCTCTATATATTTATATATATACACACAATACTCTCTGTCTCCACGTACATTTATTTATTTATTTATTTATAATGAAGAAATCCACATCATCATCAATGGCGAAAAGTAAGAAAATGCAACCGGAGATGAAGGCGGCGTTGCAGCTTTTTCAGTTCAGCGGCGGTAGCACTGGAGACGGAGACGACAACTCAAATAATCAGGTTAATTACCAATAACCTTTGTTCCTTGAACAACAGATATTATTGTACAGTTAATATTATTGGAAGTTGTTAATTCCAGAAATTATATGTATGTATATATATTCGGTTTTGAATTAGAGACGTTAAAAATAATAAATCAACCTCGACTATAACCCTGCTGAGTCGGCATGTGGAGAGTCTAAAATATATAATTTTTAATCCATATATAATAATGTGGGGAGTTTTGGAGTAACGATTGAGTTGTGTCCATATAAGAGCCATGGAAGCCACTGTCACATCCCTTGAGGTGAGGCCTTTCCCCGAAACCTGCTATATATATACACAGATCGATGATAATTTTGTTAAAGCAATTATTATAGCAGCAAATTAATACGTATCATTTTAATATTATCAAAATATATATTCATGGGTTTAATATGTTATTGATCGATAATCATAGGTCATCGAAGAATTTTTCTGTACGTAAAATAATTACGATATTGATATGTGTGAATTATATATACACAATCTTAATAGGATAATAATGACGCTGAGAGTGGCTCGAAACTTCCGATAAAAGATGAAGACGCTCGCAGATTGAAGCAAGGAATGCCGAGGAGTACAAAATTCCGTTCCATCACTGACCTCTACAAGGTGACTATTCATGCCGTATAAATTGTTAATTTGTATGAAATGTAGAATTTTGGTTCTTTTACGATGGTGCATGGTGTTTACGCTAGATCAGCTTGTGTGTATTTTAATTATTTTCTGGGTACTTGTCAATTAGTTTCATATTTTGCATGCATTTACGAAGTATTATTTTGACATACAAACAAGATTGCATTGAAAAGTAACAAAATGTTTGTAGTCCATTGATCTTATATAGTGGAGTAATACTTATATACTAAGGTACAAAAAATATTTTGATGCGTAAAATTTTGTTTAAGAGTTGCATGCATAGTGTTTTAATTTGAACAAGCTAAGTTTCAACTAATATTGTTCAACAATATATACTAATTAGTTCCTACTTGGAGTTTTTTATGCGATGTATGTATTGAAAAAGACTTGTATTTTATTAAAAAAAATAAAAATTATTGTTAAAAACTTTTTGAATTATAGTTGATTAAGTTACTTTCCTTGATTTTGAAGTGTACTGAGAGGCTCTCACCAGTTGAAGATAAATATAATTGGAGTTCTCCCAAAGGAAAGATATCTCAACCAAAAAAAATTCAAGCATCAAAACGAACATAAGAAATGCAAAGTTACAAGTGTATTTAGTATATATATAATGCAAAAGAAAAATACTTTACATTGAAAAAAATAATCATTCTTAATTACCTGGTCATTATAATCTCATGTTTAATATATATGGTCAATTTATTAACTCTTCTTTTAGACTACGGTACAGTCTTTAATTTTCTTGTCTTTAACATGATTATTATTAGCAGATCAAAATATTATCCAGAGGTGAATTCAGATGGAGAAATATCGGACAAAATGGGTTGCGTTAATAAACGAAGGAAGTTCCTATCAATTGTTGATATCTATGAAGCAACAAAACCGGTGGGATGTGACATGAACAAGTAATAGCAGTTAGCAGTATTGTTTTTCTAGGTGGATTATTTATTAATTAATGCTTTTAATTAGTTAAGGTTAATGTTAAAGACATAAATTACTGTTGTGGATTGAGAATTTCACAGTACTTGCCGTATAAGTTTTTATTGAGAGCGTCACCTTTAAATGAACCTTGCAATGTACGATCTAAATGCTTGAAAACCAAACTTTGAGTAGGAAAAAAAGAGTCTTTCTTCACTTTTACGTTTTTTAATCTCAATTATTTTATTACTAGTAGCCATTATTTGATATTCTATTATCTTGTAATGATGTTATAGTAGGGCTTCATTTTATCTAATTTCTCAATATTCATTTTCTCTATTTTTAAAAAATTCCTTTAAGAGCATTATCATAATTCATATTAATGGTATTCTATTCATTACTTAGTGAAAAAGATTTGAGGAGTACACAATATACATACACGTTATCATTATCATCTCGTAGAAATAGTATTGTTGTTTCTAAAAAAAATCCGTTCAAGTGAAATAAATTTAGATACAAAAAAGAAAGAGATTGTGCAGAGAAAATATGTACACAATACAAAATCTATAAAAAAGATTAAAGAAATAAAATAATGTAATAATCGAAACATAATAAGCAACGTATATATGAGAGATTATTATTACTTTTTTTCCCTTAAATTTATCTATTCTACTCAATGTGCTGTCACCTTTAGAGTGATGTTGGATTTCAGTATTTACACGTGTACTAATCACAACTTCATCCCCAATTTAATTAGAATACAATTGAATTAGCCTTTTAGGAGCACTTCACAAATCACAAAGTTTCATCTTCAATTTCTCCTTTCTTTTCTTTTCTTTTTCTTCGTTGTTAACATAACTCATGTGCTTTTTATTATTCTAGTTCTGTAGAATTTTGAAACCAAGAGTGTATTTTTATTTTCTGGGTATATATAATAAAAAAATGCAGCTCAAATTGAATATTTAAGTTCTAGAGAAAAGCAATATTTGAGTGAACCCATGCCCTCCTTCCTAATTGTATATAGTAGTGTTACATTTTTAAAAAAAAATACTCAAGTATAGATGTGCGAACCCATACTTGAAGTACGATCATATATAATGCAAATTGTGATGATGATTAGGTGCAACTTTCTTAGAAATTTAAATCTTATATATATGTAGTGTTTTTATTTCTAAAATTAGTAACACCTCTCTGAGTAGTTATTGCTAGCACTTTTGGTGTTCTTAATAATATTTTGTTTTTGCTTTGATCTTTCAAAAAATTTAAGTCTGTCGCATTGTAAATTCCTAATTTTTTTTTGGTATTATTTTGGTAGTACCTAATGTGTATATTCAAACTAGTAAACTAGATGATATAGCATACAATAGATATTGAGTTCAACCAATTTCAATACCTTCGGTAGGAAATATAGCTATATATAGAAAAAATATATACTATTTGAATAGATAAAATTGATTTTGGACTTATTATTTTAAAAGTTTAATAGATGTGGTGATAAGAACCTAAAGTTCAAACTAGTCAAATTTATATCTTGCGTCCACCTTTTCGTAATATAGTGCACCCATCCTTTCAAAATTTTGGGTATGCCTCTGGTTCTCGTAATGGTTTAGTAGAATAAGACTCATTTTCGTAATAGTGCATCCATCCTTTCGAAATTTTGGATACTCCTCTGGTTCTCGTTGTGGTTTAGTAGAATAAGACACGTACGAAGTTACCTCAAGATAATACTTGCATATTCCTTACCTAACGTGTTTTCGTTTATTTTCTGCAGATTTTACTGGCATATGATGACACCTAACGAAGGAAAACAAAGTTTACTTCTTGATGTACTTAGCAACCTTCCCGAGAAATTAATCGATGACATACTTTTGTGTTTGCCTTTACGAGATAAATTGGAGACACAATTGGTGTAGACATTCACAGCTGAAGCTTGATCAAACACTTTGGGAAACAACAGACGAATTTATATCCCCTATAGTTAGATTTACTAACGTTTTCTATCACATTTTGACTCTTCACGCAGGACCTATTTCTAAGTTCATCCTCTCCATCGTTGATCCTGTCGACTGCCCTAAGATCGACATCTTGATATATTTCCTCTCAAGAAGTGGCATTCAACATCTTGTTCTTCAACTTCCAACGGGTTATAAAGTATACAAATTGCCTTCTTCGTTTTTCACATGTTTGCAGTTGAGACATTTGACTCTCCAAAGATGTTTAGTACGTCCTCCACCAGTCTTTAGGAGATTTAGTAGATTAATTAGCTTAGAACTAAGTCAAGTCACAATATCGACTGAAGATTTTGGAAATTTTATCTCCCGTTGCCTGTTGCTTGAGCATTTGGTGCTGGTTCACTCTGATAATGCAAACTACATTGAAATTAATGCTCCCAAGTTGAGGTCATTTGTCTTCACGGGCAACATACATTTTATACATCTAAAATTTTAGCAAAAATTTCACACGAGTCTACAGAATCCTCTGTAAAGGCACGAAACTATGATCTTTTGGCGTTTTTCAAGTCTATTCCTGCTCTCGAGCATCTCCACTGGGATTACAGTAATTTCCGGGTAACTCTTGCTTCGTGTCTTCATTTTGATGCATTTTCATTGATGTGATATTCTTTGGGCTTTAAATTAAATCATCGGGTTTTTCGACATTTTCTTCCTGCCTAGTTCATGTTTGCAGGACCAGGTGAAGTACCAACTAAGCTTCCCTCCGCTCTTAAATGCCTTAAACGTCTTCACCTATCTGAGCTTTGCTTCGACGAACTAGTCGAGGTTGCATGGGCTCTTTGCTTGCTAAGAAGCTCCCCATATTTAGAGGAACTTGAAATCAAGGTTATTAATTATATATGTTTGTACACTTTCTTATTTTCTTACTCACTAGATCTTCAGTTTTAAGTTCAGAGTGACGTATTTTCATTAATATTAGGGACCTGGTGATCGACCCCAATGTAGAAGGAGATCATTCACTCGAAATACTCGCAAAGATAACAAAATTTCAGCGGGCATCACCACAAGCAGAAGTTATATATAATGTGAATGTGAATCCTGGTTACAAACCTGATTGATGTTCACGAGTTATTGATGACACCATAATTTTTGGCCAAAATGTTTTGAAAGCTTCAGTATATATAGAAACAAATGTTGTTGCCGTATTATGTAAGGCTGTGTTTTGCCTTTGCCATTAGATGGTGAGAAAACTCAGTTTGGGAACGTAGTGAATCTGGATGGGTGTTTTGGCTAGTGTCTGTGTATATGTAAAACATACTGCTTCTGTTGTTCAAAGGAATGAATGAAACCTGAAGTTCTTCTGTGCAAAATGTTCTTCGCTCTTCTGAAACCGATACAGAAATAGATGCTTTTTCTACATTGTTTACCTTAGTTACCCGGGGGGGATTTCGGGGAAACCCTATGTGGGGCACTTTTTGGGTGTAGGATGCTTTGTTTAACCTCTGTATTCATCTTGTTCCTTATTTACAAGGGTGCACTACGTCTTCAAAAGCTTTCTGTCAAACCAGCTCCTTTTTCAATCCATTCTGGACCTATCGAAATATCAATAATCAAGTCTTCAGTCAACGGGAACTCTCTCGACTATTATTTTCAACTTGAAACTTGATTATTTTTTTGTCGAATCAAATTTAAGCATAATTCCTATGGTCATAGTTGTGTTTTCCAAATACATCCACCAGAGCAGGGAACGGAATGGAAAATCTTAATAGAATAAATGAAAACTTAAATAAAAGAAGATCGTTCAACATTTGTTCAATATCTACTAATGCCCCTTTAACAAAGAAAATCTTTCAAAAACTGTACTCTTCTCGACTTCATGCTAGTAAATCCATGCTTAGATCTGTTGCTATAAAATTTGGCAAGCTAATTTCTCCAACCATTTCGAGTAAGAAAAGCACCTAATAGCGGAACCAGCAAACAGTTTAGTGCTCCAGATGGAAGACATATTCAGTCAAGCGCTGTAATTTACTGGGGTCTAACTTCTGTTCTGTTATAACTGCCTGTTTCTTCACAGTAAGCATTTGAGATGCCGAATCCAAAGCCCAACCCTGTTGCAGCACATCTGAAAGGGAGACGACAAACTTATTGTTACCAATCAGTGAAAACTTTTGAACACATTATGGTTGGGATGCAGTGATAAATGGATAAGCATTTGAAAGATATCACTGTATGTGCTTCTTAACATTTGATGTGCACCTATTATAAAGTTAACCGCTTCAAACAAATTGATCTGATTTTAGAATTATCTTATATACCCTTTTTGTTTTTTTTGGATAACCGAGAAATCCGTCTGTGACCCGCCCTTTGGACCAATCACAGCCTTCTAAACTCGGTGGATAATGGGTCCGCCCCTCTACCCTTCTCCACTTAAATACCAGGCTTTGCTTTGCATGATGTGGGGCTTGAACTTGCGACCTAAGCCACAAATCTTCCACCTTTTGCCACTTGAGCTAGGCCTTTTGAACTTATATCAAACTCAATAATCACCTTCAATCCACCAAAGAGATTGCTATTAAAGTTAAGCTACATAAAAGTAGGAAGTTACTATTAATTCACTTCATTGCAGGAAAATCAAAGACATGTTACTTTTGATAAGATTGGCTTTTTCCAAATTACAGTTCAGACAAGTGTATGACGCCAAAACTAATCAGTTCACTTGTTCTCCCTATCAGAAACTTCAAATTGATCATTGATGGAAGTGCCAACTGCAAGATTAGATGGCATCATTAGGATAATTAAGGTTAATGGAAAGCTGACCATGGAAAAATTAGGACTATTTTTTTGGTAAGTGGAAAAATTAGGACAATTTATTAGCCTAATTGCTGAATTGATGAGCATCCCAGATGTATCGGTTAATCCTAGCAGAGGAACTAAAGGAGATGTTAAGAAACTCCCCGCCAGGGATGTGAAATTGATGAAGGAACAACTACCAAGACATCAAAGAGCAGAATTTGAGATATTAGAGAGCCTTTTCAGAAGGTTTAGAAAGTAACATTTTAGCATGACTTTTAAAGGTGAATCAAGGAGCAGGATACCTAGCCAATCAAGTCCAAAATTATGGTCAACTAGACAATGAAGAGAATGGAGATGATTCTCCTTGCAGACACAACAAGGATTCCTTTTGATAGACATTAGTTCATTTAGTCCTCTTATGTACACAAAAAAGAACTCTTGAGACTACAAGCACGCATGCTGTAGGATAAAAACTTACAGTTTGTAGCATCATTTTCATTCATTCCCAGGAAGCAAGCTGAGTCTTGTGTACTAATGGTTGAATAAGCAGAAAGAAGGAGCTCGAACATCCTTTTTTTGTATAATTCTGCAGAAGGATGATGTGAAAATGATATGAAAATCAAATATACAGCAAAATAAGTACACATATGTATACCTATGCACCCTGTATAGCAAAACCACAAAGAAAACAATGGGGCACAAGAACTCCAAGTTTTTGTTTACATTATATGGTTCCCTTCACAGATTTGAGTAAAAGCTTTTCTTTAAAAAATCGCTAGTAACTCTTCATCAAAAAAAAAATCGCTAGTAACTATTCGAACATTTCCCCAGCAATGTGGTCTAATATTTAGAAAAATAATCAACTTACATTAAGTATATATGAAACCATCACCCCCTACAATGTGCCAACAATCACTTTATTTTCTTACAAATACAGCCCCAAATAATTTGGCAGAAGAAAAAAAATAATGTGGTGAAGTATAGTTTCACTTTCACCTGACGTCACAAAAATATAATGCTGCATGAATTACAAAACACAAAAATAGTACTAAAATAATTTACTTTTAACCACAACAGAAGATCCTAGAGTTTTTTATTTTGAAATAGAACAGAAGATCCTAGAGTTGGAACTAAGCATGCTAAAAATTCTTTTGCGCTCCTCTCCATCAGCATGGTCTGAAAACAACTTCATCCATGCTTCTTTCTCTACCACAACCAACCCCCCAGACAGAAGAATTCAACATCGATTGAGGAGAGCATATATTTTGGTATATGCCTACATCAGTTAATCACTTAATCCTTGACCTCTCACAAAAATGTAGTAGTATAGTTTTGTTTTTTATATAGATGGGATGGACAGCATTGTGATGGAATTAGTATTACTGCATGTCTTATTAGTAGAAAGTTACACGCCAAATTATCCTTTATATGCGGAAAGATATTTTTCCTCAATAGCTATTTTCTCAGTCAAGTACATGATAAATTCCATGTATCTGGAGAGTAACCCAATAATTAAAACAACCCAGAACTCCAACTAACTCACCATCAATAAAAGGTATACAAAGAGTGTACACAGTCCTTGTTTTAGTAAATAAAACGCATTGTCACAGTCGATTAAGCTCGCCCAACTCATATAAAGAGTAAGTGACAAAAATGAACACAGAGCAAAATTAACAATGAAGAAAAATACGATGGGGAGACTTAATTGGAGCATTATCCATAATTATCTAGGTCAATAAGTACAAAACTATCAAGATTCAAGCATAGAGATGATACTCCCAACCAACAATCATGACATCAACCAGGAACAAAATTGACACGTGATTGAGAAAAAGGCATCACCATTATGATCTCCCTTTCAGGGGATCACACCAGTAAACCATCCTAAATAATTGTTTATACTGACTATTTCGTAGCAAACATCCAATGGCCCATTGCTAACAAAATATATCATTTTCAAATTTTTCGATGTTGTACCAAGACATAGAGACCTGTAGAGAACAATTCTCCCTGCCCACTTAAGCTGATTACCTGAAAGTGGCCACTAGACTTCAAGATAAGTTCAGAGAACATCATTCTAGTCTCAAGCCACTATCAAACTCCAATAGCTAATCTTGGACTGCAGCCCAACTTTGTGATTTGTGCAGATTCATAGATTCTACTAATTCAACAATGGCAATATATAGTTAATCCTTACATTTACTTGATCCACATCCAATCTTAACCCAGAAGAGAGGCTAGACTCCTTTGGCACAGTGGCACTTCATTTATAAGTCCCAATTATTAGTTGTAGCAGCAAAACCTTCTATGCTTTTGACATGCACATAAAAGAATGTTGATCCCTTCCAAATGCCAACTAAAGTATAAATTTACTAGATAGAACCTTCGAAATATAATCTCAACCCTTACTTTAATTTCTCCCTTTTTATTTCAAACAAGAGGTGACACTCCTGTTGCACTATAACTTAGAGATGCTGTGTCTTAGTTGTTCACATATTCAACCTTTTACCTACTCTATGGGTTCATTCATAACTCCATCATTCAGAATCCAATTATCCTATGGATTCGACAAGCAAAAACAAATCTTGGGCTGTTGCTTGGACTTATATTGTACATTATGTAAAGCTTCTAACCAGAACTGATTAGACTAAAGTTAATAGAAGACATCGACTTTTAAACAGAAAAGGATGATCAACTAAATCTCTACCATTTGTTCTATGGAGAATAAAGACACACAAACTTGCCTGCAAAGGAAGCCACGAAGGGCTGAACCTCAGGACTCCAGCTGAATCCACGAATTGCCTCGTGCACACCGACATAGTCCCTTGTCCAAAGCTTCTGCCCAATCCTCCAAACTGCCACCACCTCAGGCCGGGCCTCCTTTATAGCTGCAGGTATCTTCTTCCACAGAAATCGCGCACTATTACTGCAAAATTTAAACAATAACAATGTAATTCTAAATCAATTCCTTCACATCATCCAACTTAAAACCCTAAAAATCCAAAGTAAAGTTGCAAATAAGGGATTACATGTCATTGCTGTAAATATGACCTAGAAGGTGAATCGCGTACGGCCATTCATCTTGAAATTCGATGCCCTCGGCGGCACCCTGTGAATACCAATAAAGCGAATAGAAACATTAGGTTTCACTCTTAAATCGACTGAAAGGACTACACTAGATGGACAATAAATAGAGAGAAAAAATATGGAGAAATTGCCTGAAGAATGAGATTGTCACAAATATCAGCGATCTTGTCGTAAGAGCTAGACGCCAAGGCTTCGTTGAGTGGAGAAGTATCCATTGAAGCGCACTGTTTTTTTCCTCGTCGATTCTCCTTCTACTCCGTTACCGACTCTCCGCGAGGTGATCAGAATTACAATGTAGTAAATAGTTTGGGCTTTTGGTCTTTGGGCCGTTGGGCAATATAAAGGTGATCGAAAAATATCCGGATACTAAATAACAAAAATAACTTTTTCCAAAACACCGGTTTATATGATTGTACGGAAAAGGGCCTAAAATATCCTCGAAGTATTGGAAATGGTACAAAACTACCCTTCATCCACCTATTGGCTCCAAAATGCCCTTCTCATCCACCTATTGGCTCCAAAATACCCTTGTCATCCACATTTGGGTTCAAAATTGACCACTTATTTAACGGTTTTAAATTTAAACTACTTAAATATTTTTTAAAAATACTTGGCGCTCAACTATTGGTTATAATTTAATTTATTAATATCATTTATAAACCAATCACTACCCACCCATTACTAATTAAACCCCACCCAATTAATAAACCAATTCTAATATCAAAATTGCCCTAAACACTACTAAAATACGACAAAATTATAGATTCCTAAAAATGACATCCAAAATTATTCGAGTCCAAATTGAAGCTCCAATTAAATTTAGGTTGAGCCGCTTATTTAGGAGGACACTTTTAATAAGATTCTCTTTCAAGCTTGAATTCGAAATTTATGATTAAAGGTAAAGAGTAGTACATCACGAATTAATTCATGCACTTTTTTTAAATATAATTTTATAAATATTTATGATTTGTTTTAAATATTAAAACTTTAATACATTATTTTTTAAAAAAAGTTATCTATTAAGTAACATCATATAATTGAATCGAAGAAATAATTAAGATGAACATAGTCAGTCTTTTAAGTTTATCGGTAATTTTTATTTAGACACTTGAATTATAATATGTTTTGATTGAGGACTTGAATGTATGATAATGTACTTCTATAGACATTTTCGCCTCAATTTTTTAGAAACACTCATTGGCAGTAGCTTTCCTGTTGTTGCATTAGTAATGGGGCGGGTTTATTAATTGGGTGGAGTTTAATTAGTAATGGGTGGGTAGTAGATTGTAAATTATATTAATAAGTTAAATTATAACAAATAGTTGAGCGCCACGTATTAAAAAAAATATTTAAATAGTTTAAATTTAAAACCGTTAAATAAGTGGTCAATTTTGAACCCAAACGTGGATGACAAGGGTATTTTGGAGCCAATAGGTGGATGACAAGGGTATTTTGGAGTCAATAGGTGGATGAAGGATAGTTTTGTACCATTTCAAATACTTCAAGGGTATTTTAGGCCCTTTTCTGATGATTGTATTATAATTTCCTACGAGTTATAACGTAGAAGGCATGATAAATTATAATATATATTAAAAGGTTAGTATTTTACGAGTTATATCGTAAATGGCATACATCGTATGCCAGGAGGGAAAATATATGTTTTAAAATAACACACAAAACTCACACATATACCCTACCATCATCCCATATTATCTATCAAATTTCTTTTATCTTCATAATAATAAAAAACATATGCCCCAAAAGGCATAACTCAAGTTTTTAAACATTATAAAAAGTTCTGAAAAAAATATTATTTAATTTATGTCGTATAATTTAATTTCTACGGGATTATATAATGGGTGAGGTAAAAGTTTTAAAATTTATATCGAATAAATAAGTAAAACATCATGGTTAAGAACAAACAGTAAAATTGACACCAAAATAGGGACAATACTGCATAAGATTGAAGTATATTCCTACATGTTCTAGTTGGGACATTTATTTCGTAAAAAATTGACAACATATTTTATTTGGACATTACAATTTAACTTTGTAATTAATTTTAGTATTAGATTAAAAAACACGACATTTATTAATCAAATTTTAGTTCAATAGTAAAGTAAAATTGAAATATGAATTTTAGTATACTGTTTTTTAATATAATCCCCCCACATAATACAGATAACCTCTTTATGTTGAGTATGTATTTTCAAATATAAATGGTTTAAAGGTTGATAAGAGTAATAATATCTAACTAAACTTGACTGGTAAATGTAATGGTTACAAGTTACAACTGATATAAATGATTTAAAGATTGGTAAGATAATAATATCAACTATGAAAGAAATGTCGATAGATATTGAATGATGGGTATCTTTGTCACAAAATATAAATTTGTAGATCAATTTTTATATTTAAAAATGCAAAATCATGATATGAAATCTTCAAATCAAGATTTTTGTAGAAATTGAAATTTCATCTCATGATTTCCAAATATTCATTTCAAATCACGAAATGAAATTATATATCCAAACACCTACTTACTAAAAGTCTTTCGTACAACAAAAAGAAGAAAAAGAACAAATAATTTTGTTGAAATAACGCTTACATCATCAATATAGCTTGATTAATTATACTATTCTTAATAGTTATTGGAGTGGGTTGAGTACCTCGAAGTCTCAAGTTCAAACCTTAACAAAGATTTTCCTTTCTCTTCCATATATCCTAGTCTTGGTGAATGGAGTTATATGATACTTGTTGTCAGTGAAAGGTGACATATATTCCATAAAATTAGTTGTAGACCACGATTATAAAAATAACAACGATTATAATACTTTGATATGAATCTACGTTGTTACACATGGCGTTATATAGTAGATACTAATTATTTAAATTTAGAATCAATTAGCCATAAAAAACTTTGAAATTTGTAAAACACAATTCTTGTTATCAAAGTGAAAAAATATATTGGAATTTGGTTTGTTTGTCCATGAATATAAATTGAAATTGTTTTTGAAATTTTTTATTAGTGATCGAAGTGAAAAAGTCACAAATTTTATGACGAAATGTGATTTTCAATATTCAATTAAAAAGAAAGCAGAAATGATTCATGTCAACACATGCAACGTCATGTGATATGTTGAATGATCTCTATTATTACATAAATAAAAATAATTTTTTACATATATTGGATTTGTGTTGACATAGACTCTGATATTGAGTATTTTGTTATGATGTTAGAAAGTAAATAAAATACTCCCACTATCCTAATTTATGTGATACATTTTGTTTATCGAGAGTCAAACAACTTAAGTTTGATCGAGAATTGCTCAGGAAATCTTCAATTTTTTAAAAATGAAATTTATATATTTGTAAACTACGTAAAAAGTTCTATAAGTCACAGTAATCGACAATTCAAATTATTTTTAAAAGTATAAAAAAATTACGATAAAAAATAGATTTGTTTGAATTTCGAAATATCTCACATAAGTTGACACAAAGGGAATAGTACTATTTTTGAAAATTTATTTTTATATGATGGTTATATTTTAACGAGTATTCTGAAAATGGATATCTATCAAAATCATCCCATCCCGTTGGGCGTTGGCACCAACTATTAAAAAAAAATGGCACACCATGTAATCTCTTTTTACTAATTGGCAACATATAACGCAAAAGGATGTGTAAGTTGTGTTAAGTTAGTTTTTTTAAAAAATGATTTATAGTGCAATGTTAATTGTATATCTTATTCATCTATGCAGGGATTGCGGTGTTTTTGTATCTGCTTTTGCAAAGTATTTCTTTCGGAATCGTCAGGTCCCTACCAACTTTGATGTAGATCAATATCGAAGTCGATTGGCATGTCTTTTATGAAATTATGGATTGAACAAGCAGAAAGAACAAGTTGAGAGTGAATCTGAGTTCCCAGAGAGAAAAATCAAGATCAAGGATAAAGCTATTAGGCAGAAAGTGTAGTTGTTGTTTTGAAGGATATCATATTGTTTTAAGTGATGATTGTTAATGTGTTTATTTAAACTGTAAGTTTGATGTTTTGGTTATACATTTGTAGACCTTTTTTTTCTGGTATCCAATTTCCTTTTGACATGTGCTATTAACTTAATTTGCTCTTTGTTATGTACATTAATTATTTATATATGATATCTATTATGTTCATTAATACGATATAATAACTAATTTATATATGTCATAAGGAATGTGGTAAAAAAATTGTTATGACTTGTATAAGGTAAAACAATTATATGTATAATCGAGATTATTGAGTGATTTGAATTTATATATTATATTTTATCAATTATGCTTTTTGTTAATTTTATTTTTCATATCTAATATCTAATGATGTCAATATTCATGAACTTGCATTTTCTAGAATGTATTTATATAATACTTTGAGTTTTATAGATTATAAATTTTGTTGTAGTAAGATTTTTTTATGATCTTGTTAACGACAACTATAAAACACAAATTAAGCTAACAATACATATATAAATATATAAAATCAAGTACATAACAATAATGAATTCATAAAATATTCTAAAGCAATAAATACACATTATATATAATTACTATATTTAACTTCTATTTTTCTTTAGGCATGTTCCTGCAGGTTCTGATGTTATGCCTTTTTGTCCATATTTTCCACGTGACGTTTTATATGTTTTTTGTGAAGACTTCCAAGCTTTTTCTTGTCTTTTCTTTCGGGGTCTTCCAGGCACTTTGTTCCCTATTGGATGCAATAAAAAATTTTCATCCACTTCTTGTGGTAAGTCCCATGTACTTTCATCGGGCATTGAATTTACGGAGATATCATATATCTTCATCATGTTCTCCTTGACATAGTATAATGAGTTGTAATCATCTCCATCCAAATTTTTTTTATGTAATACTGCTAAAGCGTGTGGACATAGAAGTTCATCAAGTTGAAATTGTCGACATGTACATGTTTTTGCTTTTATACAGACGATCAAAGCTTTCCCCATATATGTGGGTTTGTAGGTAACCACTTGATGGTCGCACCTATTGAGGATAATTAATATGTTGTGCAGTTTATATTAAGAATAATTAATATGATAGTATAACTAATAAAACTTACCATCATATGTAGTGCAATTTCCAAGTTATAAGCAAGAATTGATTCATATTTAGTTGTAAGTTTGATATTTGTATACATAACTTCTTTTAACTTGTCATAGTTCAATTTCTCAATTAATTTACGCATCTCTTCAAGTAGCCTTGTTACTGGGAGATCTCGTGCATCTTTTGTTGATGAGTGAAGAGACTCTGCTATGTTGGATGTCATGGTCATTGTTCTATTACTTGTGGAATGTGCCCTTGACCATTACTATAGCCAATTTCATACAAGTAAGTCTTTCACTCGATGGTCAATTCGATTAACTTCAGCCATATAGTAATCAAAATCTTGCACAATGTATGTGCAAGCCATTGCATAATATATTTCTCTTAGTTGTAATTGATTTCTTCTGAAATTTTCCTTGATGTTTTTTCACAAATACCACATACATGCATAATGTGGTAAATCTGGATATACAACTGATATAAGCCTATCTGATACAAAACACATTTTATCCCACACTCCATATGCTTCTTTGAACTTTTCAAAAAATCACTGTCATGATGCATTATTTTCTGAATTGACAATTGTGTATGCCAATGGCAATATATGACCTAAAAAAATCATAATGAATTGTAAGTGTGGTATAATGTTATGGGAAAAAAATGATTTGAGGAAGTAATTAATGCAATCTTTATATGTGAAAAAAATATATTGAAATAAATAAGTTGTGTATACATACCACCAACATCTTGACAACTAGTGTTGAGACCCAATTTTTGACCTCCACATTATAGATTAATCATTAAGCTTCTTCAATTTCAAACAATTTAAAATAATTAGTTTTATAAAATTTCAAATAAATAAATAAATATAGTTTGCAAGTTATTTTAAATAGTAGTTTCATTTTTATAATTTTTAAATAATATATGTGTTTTATAATTATGTATATAATTAATATATTTTAAGAATATTCGAAAATCATCTCAAAAAGATTTTTGCTTTAATTAAGTATTTGTTTGATTAGTTTAAGGGCCTGTTTGGATTGGCTTTTGGCTTATGACTTATAAGCCAAAAGCCATAAGTTAGGATTTCTAACTTATGACTTTTGGCTTATTTTTGTTATTTTGGCTTAAAAATAAGTGCTTATAAGCACTTTTTAACTTTACCCAAACACTTTAAAACTGCTTAAAAGCACCTAAAATAAGTCAATCCAAATGGGTAAGTTATGTTTATATTTTTGAGTAAATTTGTTTACAAGTAAATTAATTGTTTTATTTCGTTAAGTTTAAGAAGCTCGTTAATTAATTTTGTTTAAATTCATCTTGATTAAGATTTGACCGAATTTAACTAATTAGCTCAATTTGGTTAAATTCCATTTGGCTACAATTTAAATTCATTTGGTCATTTGTTTGATTACCATTTTTCCCAACATCTTAAATCCATCAAAAGACCAAGTTTGGGCCTTACTTTCAATTTCCAGCAGCCCAATTCAATTTTCCCTGCAATCCAATTCTACCAATGATCAATCCACTATATTTTTCAATTCCATTACAAAAACAAACCCAAGCCCAATTTCAATCCCACTTTTCAGCATTACACATATTGGGAGACAAAACTGACGCCTTAGGCGTCTTTTCCTTCATCGCGAGAACCCAGAAACAATCCGACCAGACCACACTTTGTTTCTTCTTCATACGAAACCCAGAAAGCTAGTAAACATCAACATCGACAGTCACTCAGATCGGAAATTCGGCAGCAAATCGCGTCCTCCTCTTTCCCTCTCCCTTCTCCCTTCTTTTTCGTTGAAAATTGGTACAATGGACAACTTTATTTCTTATCTCTTCAAGATTTTGAATTTCGAATTTCATTCTTATCCATATTTTCAACCAGTTTTCTCTCCTTTTTCATTTTGAATCTCCCTTATAAATACCTTTGTTCTTTCACTGTTAAAAAAAAAAAAAAAAAGGACAGCATGAGGGAGTTTTAAAAAAAAAAATTACATTCTAAAAATAGAAGTTTATTTTTAAAATAGAGAGCTATTGTTTGTATCAATTCTCTTCTTGCTCGAGTGTGGTTTAAAAGCATCACGGTCAAGCTCGTTTAAGACTGGGCGCCGGACCGTACCGGACCGGAACGGGATGGGTTGCCCGGTTTGTTGACCGATACCGAGATGAAATAAACCGGACCGGAATTACCGAGACGAATACTCGATTTCGTCCCGTCCCACTATATATCGGGATGGAATCGGAATGGACCATAATGGATCGGAATGGAACGGGATGGGATAAACGGGACGACACATCTAGAATTATTCTAGATATTTCAAAAAATGATAAAAAAAAATGCAGTTATTTTAATTTTTTGAATTACGAAAATATGAATGTTTTTTTAGTTTTCTAAGTTTAAATTAATAGTTTTCAAATTTATAATGTAATTTTACTTGAGTTTATTTTAAAGATATATTTTTTTAAATTTTTACTTATTAAGTTTGCAAGTTAAGTTTAATAAAGTTTTTTAAAAAAAAAAATATATATTTTTGAGCTTAAGTTTTCAAGATTTGAATCTTTTGAAGTTTATTAAGTTTCCAAGTTATGTTTAATAAAGTTTTTTTAAAAAAAAAATGTTTTTGAGCTTAAGGTTTCAAGATTTGAATCTTTTGAAGTTTATAAGTTATTACTTATTAATATATTATAACTTATAAGTATATTTACAACTTGTAATTTAAATAACTTAAGTTTGTAATTTAAAAAAATTAAATAAAAATAAGGATAAAACAATGACACAAAGTCACAAATTAAAAAATATCAATCCAATTTATTTAAATTTGTATTACAAATTACAATTTACAACTATTAGTAGAGTGCATAATTTACGCAGCCACCTTCTAGGAAGGGTTCTGTTTCAACTGAGCCTCGAATGTAATACTAATAATTGTATAGTCCCGTAAATCCCTTCTCTAACTCAGCTATAGATTGACCGTAATCAACTACTGGCCTTGGTAAAGCTCATTGACGATCTTGAAGTTCCATGCCATCGTCACTACCACATCCAATGGCTGAATCTATGAAAAGTTCAAATTGACTATCTAACTTCGGAAGTCCTTGATTTCTCCGCTCAGCATTTATCCAATCTCTAAACAACACCGATATCTCCAAACTGTCTTCTGCTAACGAATATCGGTGGTCTCCAATTTGAAATCTCGCCGCGTTGAAAGTTGCCTCCGAAGCTACTGATGATCCTTGAATTGCAAGCACGTCCTTCACCATCCTACTAAGTTTTGGAAATTGAGTTCCATGAGCCCTCCACCAGTTTAATAGTTGTGGTATACCTTCATCGTTTGTAATATTATCTGAACCCTGTTCAAGATATTTAATAAATTCACATTTATTAGAAGATTCAAGACCAAGTTTATGTTTCACTCTACCATGGGAACCTACTCGAGGCATAGACATTTGAGGATTTTCAACATTATCTAAGGAACAATATTTATCATACATTTCTTTAGCAAGTAATTTTATACTATTTTGACATGTTACCAAATAAGGTTTTTCTTGTGGTTTAATATCTAAATTTTGATAAATGCATTCCGCTAAAACTTTTGCATCATATTCGTTATATTCGGGGTTGAAAAGAATTGCAGTTAAATAAATTTGAGGGATAGAAAAAAATATTTTTTAAATTTTGTAATCATAACTTCAATATCACTGGTAAATAATTCATTTGTTTTATATTCAGAAAAGAGATATGAAATCTCACATGTATGTATTAAAATTTCAGAAATAGTAGGATAATACATTCCAGAAAAAAATTTAGTAGCATCATAAAATGATTTCAAAAATATTCTAAGTTCATTTACTTCATCCCAATCACTATCATTAAGTTTAAATCCAGGATAAGCATTATGACTATTAAATTGCATAGTAATAGGTTCTTTATATGTATAAGCAACTTCAAGCATATCATAAAAGCAATTCCATCTAGTTTTTACATGCTTCGGAACTTTTCTAAACGGAAGTTTACATGCATTCCAAAACTATTTAAATTGATTAATTCTACTACTACTATGCATATGAAAAATATAAAAACAAGCATTATCAACTTTATCACAACTATTTTCAAATAATTTCACACCGTCACTAATAACCAAATTTAATATATGTGCAACACACCTAACATGAAAAGCATATTTACTAATAGGACAAAGTCTAGGTTCTAGCATATTAATAGCATTTAAATTAGCAGAAGCATTATCTAAAGTAATACTAATGACTTTATCACAAAGACCGAAAAAATCTAAAATTTCCAACACAGTAGTAGCAACCAGTTTTTTTCTATTGACAAATTTTATAACCAATAATTCTTTTTTGTAAATTCCAATTATAATCAGTCCAATGCGCAGTAACAGTTAAATAATCAAAACCATTAGGACTACGACCCATATCAGTGGTAATAACAACTCTACAATCCATTATTTCAAAATAGGCACGCAAATATTGACAATATTTTTCTTGAAATTCAAAAATATCTCTTTTTACCATGCTTCTTGATAAACCTTTAAAACTAGGATTATATGTATCACGAATATATGCAATAAAACCCGGATGTTCTCCAAAACTAAAAGATAAACCATAAACAACAACCATTTTAGCAAAAATTTTACGATCACAATCTTATTATAGGTTCGATGTGTAAGAGGACCACTTGGATTCGAAGTATTTAATTCACCTTGAACCATATTTGACCCTCTAGTCGATGTTTCAATGTTAGAATTTTCACAAACATCAAGAGAAGATATATATGCAAACCACTCTTTACTATGCTTATTAATCAAATGTTTTTTTAATCCCCCTGTTGAACCTCCACTCCCACTAGATGTATATTTAAAATGTTGTTTACAAATATTACATATACTAAAAGTTTTTTCTTCATTCAAATAACAAAATTTCCACACATTTGATTTTAAAGTACGTTGTACCTTGGTCTTACCTCTAGTTGGAACAATAGGGGGACGACTAGTTCCAACCGAAGGATTGTCCTCCTTCACATGAGTAAATTCATCAGTATTCATTCTAACAAGAGGAAAATTAGATTTAGAAAAACTAGAACCCTTCTTATTTTTTGTAAGCATATATTTTTACTCCATGTACAATACCTTTTTTACCTCCACTTTTTTTAGAAGACTCAATGATATAAAATTATAAATTATGAAATACGAAATTTAACAAGAACAAATAAAATATAACAAGAACAACTTACAAATAATAAATACAAAAAATAAATATAAGATTAGAGAGTGGAACGAAGTTACCAAACGTTTGTGTAAAGAACAAATGATTATAACCGAAAATTGAAAGATTGATGCCGAAACTTGAAGTTTGAAAAAGATTCCTACTCCAAAATTCACCAAATGATTGTTGAAATCTTCATAATTACAAAATAATATGATTGAAATTTGAAATTTGAATATTGAAAGTATGAAACTTTGAGAAAGATTGCGAATTGAGAGAAATTGATGATTCTTAATTGTTAAATACTGTAAATTTGTAATTATGTGTTGGAATTGAAAAATATAGGATTATAGTCGTTGGAAATATTTCCGTTGGGACTTGGGAGAATGGGGGGCTGGGGGCTTGGGCAGTCATCTTGCCATTGGCTAGTGGGGAGTGGGGACTAAGATGGGACAGGTTGGCATGGACAGGGGCAGGGGCAGGGGGCAGGGGGAAGGGGTAGGGTGTAGCAAGTTTTTCAGCCTTTGCTGACCTTTATGAAGACTTGTTATTATATATATATTATAATATAAAATATAAATTAATTAATAAAAAATAATTAATCGGAACCAGATCGGAATCGGAATAAATCGATATCAATACACCGCTATCAAATCTTGATACCGTTCCATCCCGTGTACCGGCTCACGGTGTCCCATTTCGTCTCGAATACTACCGGACCAGAATAAACCGGTAAGGTACCGGACCGGTACCGGTACAACCCGGTCCGGCGCCCAGCCTTAAGCTCGTTGTCTCAATCGCTGCCCGGAAGAAGGTGAAAATCCTTTCTTAAACTATTGTTTCGTTTGATCTTTAATTGTTGTGCTTACTGTTTATTTATTTACTTTTCTAAATTACGTCTTGGTTATCT
This sequence comes from Solanum acaule, assembly GCA_036250505.1. Lineage (NCBI taxonomy): Eukaryota > Viridiplantae > Streptophyta > Magnoliopsida > Solanales > Solanaceae > Solanum > Solanum acaule. The sequence goes on from JAJOOR010007853.1 coordinate 23,109, forward strand.
TTATAATTAAAATTGGGAAAAATCTATAATGTTTTAGCTGGATTTATCTTCCTGGGCCAAATTGTGGTCGTTGTTTGTTCATTGATCTGTGAATATGAATATTTGATATTTTGTTCTTTTTCTTTGGTCACTTTTAGACTTGTTATGGTTCTTTAAAAGTGCCCAATACTTTCGGTGTGTTTAATTCATCTCCTTGTGGTTTGATTAGCCTGTATTCATGAAATCGATCATGTCTCGGTTTAAAGGTGTCATTGCTAAACTTATTTCAGTTGTTACATATATCTTTTAGTGGACTATTTTTTATTCAAATTCATGGATTGTTTAAGCTTTCATCTTCTCGTCCTTTCAAATATTGACTTCTCAATATGCTCATTTTAGTCTAACTTCCATGATTAGTATATTATCTTTGGGTTAGATGCTTTGGTCTTATTTTGCTAAATAATCTAAGATATGTGTTATATCATTTTGGCCTTTCTAGTTATTAATGTAGCCAATGAGACTTATATTTTTGTCCAAATCTTACTTGATTTTTTAAAAAACAATGGACATGACATATGGGTTATTTCAACTCCTTTCTATTGCTTTTTTTTTTCTTACTTTAAATTGTTTTGATTAAAAGAATATGTTGCCAAGTTTTAGATGTGTTGCTCGTTAATGTATAGTTAGTTCATTTTTCTTTTATTCTTCTCAAAGCCATCTAATTTTTTTTTAGGTTTAATGAATAGCTTTTGGTTACATTTTGGTTTGAACTACTTAAGTTACTCTTTTTCAACTAAGTTAAGCCGCCTTTATTTTCTTATCTCAAAGCGCTAATTTTGTTCTTTCTTTCATTTCTCGCATGAACCCCTTCCGAGTCCATGGTGGACTTATCTACCTTGCATTTCTGAGTTGAGCCATAAAGGCTCGATCTTTGCTTTCCCTATTTATCGAGTCAGCCTCCCTATATATTCGGAAGCTGTTACAGGTCCCGAAGACCCAACATACTGCTGGAGATCAATTCATAGATGTTCAAAAACCTGAGAAATGGGTTGTATACATGCTGTATATACAATATTATACACTGATATGCAGGTTCACTGCAGTAAATATGTGGCCAAAAATGAAGATGCAGGTTGGAGGCGTTAAATTGGGTTGTATACATTTGGTATACAGTTCGGTATGCAGGAAAAAGGGCCAAAATACAGCCCATATGCACTGATATACTATCAGTGTATACACTGATTTTTGGACGCGAAAATAGGTTAAAGCCCATCCTTGTGTACAGCAGGTGGCCAACATCAGAGTTAACTCAGCCCATTTGTGACAAATAATAGATTTAGGACAGGTTGGGCCAAAAGCCCAAATTAGATTATCTTCCTTTATCATTTATTTATTTGTATTAACTCTCTAACCTTTTATTTGTTTCGATTTAATTTAATTAAATTCCCCAAAAGATGAACCATATTCTTTATGTAAGTTTATTTTAATATAATTTATTTTTATCAACTCTTATACTTATTCAAATATTTTTAGCCAAAACTTTCACTTATCTTTAATTAGATTAAAATGATTTCTTGGTTTATCTATCAAGTTGGTTCGAATTATTATTTCTAAAAATGATGTAAATAAATTCTAATTAATCTAATTTTGTTAAAATCATAATTGACCAAGTTGTTTCAATTAAGGTCCCATTTTTTAAAAAATTAAAAGTTGTTTTTTATTCAACTATTTTATCAAAGTTAATCGAATATTGTAAATTATTATATATTTTATGTTAAATCATTTTCATAAAAGATAGTCAAAAATATATTAACCAAGTCGTAGGATAATCGCGTGTTAGCGGGCGCTTCAAATGCCTTAAAAACCTTCTTGAACTGTAAATAAGAACCTCTTACCCATTTTTTCTAAATTTATAAAGATTTAATCTGTTAAAAAAAATTTAAATTAAGTTTTCTTAATTTCTTTAAAAAATTAAGTGGCGACTCTTTTCTAAGTATTTTTCTCAATTTGTTTTATACTTGGAACATTTCAAAAACGATTTTGCTAAAAATAGTAAAATTACGGCATAACAACTAGCAGTTAGAAAGATTCCATGATAGGCTGCTTTGAGAAAGCTACCATCAACAACTATAACTGGTCTGCAATTTACCCAACCTTGTATAGAAAAATTTAAAGCCACAAAAGCATATAGAAAATGCCCATGGGTTGTTTTCATAAACTAACAATAGATCCTGGATTTGATTGTGTCGACATGTGCAAATATCTTGGTATCTCAGCATAGGATTTTGTGGGATTACCTCTAACCATTTTCAATGCTTTTAACTTTGCTCTATATGCTTTCCAATATGTCAAATCAAGTCCAAATTATTTATGCATATCAGTAATTATGTCTCTCACATTGTATGCAACTTTTGGATCATGATATTTGTACTGTATTTCTCTTCCAAGTATAGTTGAGGTAGCAACTCGTTGCGACATTAGACTAACCTTTGCAGGACAGTGTGTTCATCAATGAATCGTCTAACTTTGAATATTTTTGACTTGTGTAATGCTGAGCATTTCAATTTTCAAGTGCAATCCTCATCTACACACTGAAGAAAGAATCTAGAATGTATAAAAAAAATATTAGGGAATGAATACATGAAATTTTTGTATACATGATTGTTCATTCAAGTGATAAAAACGCAGTCATATGATAAAAGATTATTCGATTCAGTGTTTACATTATTAGTGAATGAATACATGTATATGTATACATGAATGTATTGTATACATGATTGTTCATTCACGTGATAAGAACCTAATCATGTGATAAAAGATAATTAAGTTAATTGTTCCTATTATAAATGATTGAATACATAAAGTATATATATCATTTTTGAAAAGGTATATATTGTAGTGGATAACATAGATTTATATGTCTACTTATACTAATTGAATTGAATAATACCTTGATGCACTTGATCTGTTCACTTTAAACTAGAATTTCTTTCGAATTGCATAATTTTCAATAATAGACTTCAAAATCTTCGTATCTTTGTATAGTTGACCATCTGATGGTACGTTAGCAACATCACTTTCAATAATATTGTATTGTTAAAAATATGCAATATCCTGAGCAGTCATGTCGTTATATTCAATTACATTCAAATTATCAGTGTTGGTGGTACCATGAGCTATTATTTCGGTATTGACCTCCCCGTATTGTTCTCCATTAATTGAAATTGTATGATGAATATCTATAGCATTCCAAGTTATGCACAATGGATAGTCTTTGAAGTTTTCTGACCCTTTCTTCGATTCGATGTATACTCGTAATCCCATAATGTTTTGTATCAACATCGGCATAGAATTGTCATCAATTTTACAATGAAAATCAAACGAATTCAAGGAAGTATCGACATTTAGATGGCTTGAAATCAAGCGAATGAATCCATTAAAATCAATATTTGTTGTAATAACTACTCCCTATATGGAATAATGTACAAAATTATTTGCACTATCCCATTCTCCGCTATGATGAATCAACACTATCAAAGATGTCATCAATTTGTTGATGTTTGTAGTAGAACCTCGTTGATTTTTTAATATTGGATACATGATTTTTTTTTGAATTGATGGAGTTTATGGATATTGAATTGCTAATTATCTATGGGGAATTTATATGGTTTAAAGAAGTTCCCACGTTCCCTTTTTAATGTTGTGTGTGGCGGTTCGTTTCACAAGAAAAATTAGAAAAAAAAACCCTATTAGTATGCCGTCGGTTAATATGGGCTACTTTGTGCTCTCTTATTTTTGATATATTAAATGCTATTTAATCATTGCTATTTGTTGCTCATTTTCTATAACAATTCTATATTTCTATTATATAGAAGAGCCAAATTGAGGACGACCAAGGGCAAAATTGTCATTTCATAAAAATTCTGGAATGTTTGTTTCTAGGCCTAATTCATCGGTGGCCCCTTAAAACTGGCACGAAGTTTCACTTAGGCACCTCAAGTGAGCGATGTTCATTTTAGACACCTCATGTAAATTTTTCTAAATGCCATGTGTATCTACATTTAATATGGACCCACATTTCAATCACATTTTTATATTAAAATACTATAATTTATTTTAAGTAATATTCTTCTATATTATAAAGTAAAGAACTTCATATTATGAGATCACGTAAAAATATTCATACCAATTTTTCATAAAGCATCAAATTTGTAAATTTTCATAATAAAATAAATTACATATTATAATAAGTAAACAAATTTATAGAGTGAAATTTCTTTACACTAATATGTATATGACATAACTTATTTAAATGTATAGTTTGTACTCCATTTTTTCATAAGCAATTTTCAACTATAAGTAAATTATATCTTATAATTTTCATGTTGTTTCATTATGATAATTAACATTTCTATTATATAGAAGAGCCATGAGAAGGACGATCAATGGCATTTTAATAATTTTAACATCATTTAAGGGTAAAATAATAATTGTGTAATTAGTGGTCAAAATGAAAATCTAGAAGAATTCATATATTGTATGTCTTTACTTTTGTTATGGGCCCATAAAGATATTTTTGTAATTTTGTTAAAATGAAGAATTTATAGTTAGTTAACTTCTTACAAACAATAATAAATGCTAAGCTTCGTTTTGACATATTTTAGAAAGAAAATTTTGAACTAATTTAAAATAAAATGTGTTTGAATAGTTAATATTTTGTTCCTAAAAATACTTTAAAGAATATTGTGTAAACATATTTTTAATATTATGTTACATAATATGACCACTAAATTCGTATCTTGATCATTGAAATAGTCTTTAAAATGACGTATCAATATTTTTTAATTAATTTGAAGAAAATATCAAATTTCGTGATTAACAGAATGAACAATGTCTGACTATCAAGAAATTAATGATTTGATAATGTATTCATCGAAAGATTAAAAAATATAATTTTTTTCATTTCTATAAAGGATATTTTCTTAATATAATATAATAAACTATTTAACAAAGAAAATTTGACAAGGAGAAAGTTTAACATTCAAATTCTAAGGAATATTAAAATACAAATTAAAGAAAAATGAGTAGTTAAAAAATAAAGAAGAACAACAAAATACAAATTCAATAGAAAAGGACTTTGTTGAGAAATATAGAGGAACAAAAAAACTAAATAAATAAATAAATTAGGGAAAAACAACTTGAAAAAGAAAAACAAGTATATTGGTTATTTTGTGGGGGTAAGATTCAAAGTTTTCTTTTACGGCATGATATTAAGAGTGTAGTATCAAAAAAATCTATTAATGTAATTTAGAATATAACATTATGATAATTGTTATTGTATATAGAAAAAAATTGCTTTCATGATTGTTTTTATTGGTGTGGAGTTAGAAATAATTTTTTTAATAAATAATTTCAATATTTAGAATATAACATTACGATAATTGTTATTGTATATAGAAATAAAGTTGCTTTCCTGATTGTTTTTATTGTTGTGGAGTTAGAAATCAATTTTTATTAGTACTTTTAATATTAAAATCAAAATAAATAGAAGTATTTCTATTTATCGAACTACAAACACATTATACTAAAGTTGAACCTATAGAGGTTTGGAAGACTTTAAATCGATCTTTACGAATTGGTTGATCAATGATTAGTATTTTATCAGATGCAAAGCTTATGGTGCAATTATTACAAAAATAATAATAATAACATAGTGAAAAATAGATACCACTTGCGAAATATATGTAGATCGATGAACTTTTTCAAAGACATCAACATTTTATATATTCCTCGAACACGATATGTTTTAACTCATACTCTAACACAATTATGTATTTTCTTGCTGCATAGAATTGAAGAATTCAACTTTCTCAATTTGGATTGTACACGACGCATTTATGTCGTATGAACATTTGAAATAGATTATTAAGTGATATATTGAAGTTGTTTACTGAAGAAAAAAGATAGTATAAAGTACAAAAATCTCATATCTTTGGAGGCTAATTACATCCTATTCCGGAAGTTTCCTCAATTACAAAAAATCTCAAATTTGTCATTGTTTTCGAATTCATTCCTTGATTTTCCGATAAATTGCAAATGATATATTACTCTATGGGAGGGATGTATCCGAGAGGAGATAGGTATTATCCGAGAGGCGGAGAGGGGATAAATGTATCCGATAGGGAATAAGGATGTATCCGAGAGAGGATTATGATATCTTAAGTTGTAAGTTTGTAATTTTCCAATAAAATATGTGAAATTATATTGGGACCCGTATCACGGGCCTTAAATTATCTAGTATATATATATATGTCATTTATACTCAACTATTAAACAAAGTAATTCCAGCTGGGCCGGGAAAACCCACCTAAAAGAAGCTGGGCCAAATATCCCTAAATCCAGCCCATTCAACCTCGCTACACTACTTATATAAACCTAAATGTTTCACTAGGGTTTTTCACTTTGAGCGAGTCCCCCGCATAGTTCCTCAGTAGCCGTCCCTAGCAGGTATTTTCTCCCCTCACATTATTGCTTACTTTTTGTTGATATGCATGCTCATTTCTTTACTAGTTTCTTTGTATTAGCTAACAAGTATGTAAATATGTAATTGCTTTTTCAAATTTTCAATAATGCATACTCTTTTTCAGAATGAATTTGTTATACAGTACAAATTAATTGGAGAAAACCACTGCTGTTTGACTACGGATTGTTATTTGCGTTTTTACTTCGTCTAAGCGTTTATTATGTATTTGTGTGTGTTTACTGGTGTTGTTTTGAGCTTATTGAGGAGTGTAACTGGTGATTGGTTAAATCTGATTGATGTGTTCATTGGCTACAGGTTGAAGGAGGAGGAAGATGTCTCACAGGAAGTTTGAGCACCCAAGACACGGTTCTTTGGGATTTCTCCCCAGGAAGCGTGCTGCCAGACACAGGGGAAAGGGTACGACTACATTCCTTTTTGTATTGCGAATGGCTTTTTGTATAAAAATATATGAATCTAATGTCTATTTTGGCCTTGACAAATTGATTACTGATATTTAAGCTTTAGTTTTGTTTAATGATGATGTAAATATTGCAATAAGCTAATTATCCTTGATAGGTTAAAGTATAAGGATGTCATTCATATTCCATTTGTGCATAAGTTATCCTTGATTAATTCTCAATATTAATAAAGTTAATTTTATGCTACTGAGGTTATCATTAAGTTCCTCTTTAAAATCACAACTTTTATCTTGTAGAATTATAGAAAATAGTTGCATTTTGATGTGTTAATGAGCTATATTAATGAGCATCCATGGTTCATAACTTTACCATCTGTAGATTAGTTATCCTTGATTAATTATCAAGATAAGTAAAATGATTTTTTTGCAACCAAATGCTAAGAAAAGTTCTATGTAATTACTGTTAATTTTTTTTCCCGAAAATGCAAAATTTTTTTCAACTTTTGATTTGCTAATGTGCTACCTTGTTCATGCTATTCCTTTCTCTTTTTCTCAACTCTATTCTAGAAAATGATTTATTAGTAAGCTAGTTAAATTATACAACACTTATATGGATACAATGAAATGAAAACTTTTCTTCACATTCTATATCACACCAAAAAACATTTATGATTTTGTTTGAGTTCATTTCAACACAATTTTATTTTGTTAGGGATGCTCATTTTAATTTTCTTAATACTATTGCAGTGAAGGCATTCCCAAAGGATGACCCAAGCAAGCCTTGCAAGCTAACTGCCTTCTTGGGGTACAAGGCTGGAATGACTCACATTGTCAGAGAAGTTGAAAAGCCTGGATCAAGTAAACTATCCCTTTTCACTTATTTCTGTTTTGATTTAGTCTATATCTTTCTAGATCTTATTAGTATTAGGCAATCAGTATCATGTCTTCGCTTGAATTTTTTTGGTACTAATTTTCACATTCATCTGGTGATTACAGAACTCCACAAGAAAGAGACATGTGAAGCTGTTACCATTGTTGAAACACCTCCTATGGTGATCGTTGGTGTTGTCGGGTATGTGAAGACCCCTCGTGGTCTTCGTTGCCTGAACACAGTCTGGGCTCAACATCTCAGTGAAGATATTAAGAGGAGGTTCTA
>JAJOOR010007854.1:0-18721 GCA_036250505.1 Solanum acaule
GTCTCTCTTCCTTTCTCTATATTTTTCTACCAGTCTTCGCATAAGATGAATGGCTTCGGTAGTCGATCGTCCCGGCATGAATCCAAACTGATTTTCAGAGATGGACACCCCTCGTCTCACCCTCATCTCCACCACTCTTTCCCAAATCTTCATAGAATGGCTTAGCAGTTTGATACCCCTGTAGTTGTTACAGTTTTGGATATCACCCTTGTTTTTATACTTGACTTCAGAATTGCAAATTTTAATTCAATCCAGTTTCCTCCTAAAATCATATCCTTGATGAATTTATTCAGAAATCCCCAACTGACGGTGTTACATGCCTTCTCAAAGTCTAACTTCAGGAACTTCCTCTTTGGTACTTGCATTTAAGAATCTCTAATGTACTAATCAGTGGCGGATTCAGGATTTCCATTTAGGGGTTCAACATATATATGAAGTAAACGCGCGAAAATTACAGGATAACTATCAAGAACGGTACAGTGAAAGTCAACACTAATTTTAACCCACTAAATTTCAACTCGCATTGTCATGTCCCGTTTAACATTTTTTACTACATCGAGTCCTTTCTAAAATTTGTTGTGGTTTTTCTCCCTTTCACTTTGCACTGTTCAACTTTATCCGAATTAATGTCTTTTCAATCATATGTTATTTTTTAAAGTAATATTTTTCTCCAGAAACAATTTTGGAATCTTGGTCAAGCACAAATAGAACTCTAATATTAGCAAAAAAATAAATTGATTAGTCAAACACAATTTGTATACAAAAATATGTACTTCGATAAAAAGTAATTTTGTAATAACAAATTTAAGAAATTTAGTCAACCACGCTATTAGTCTTATTATTTTAGCTTTTAAACATATTTATTAGTACTACCCAATTTTTATTCTATATTATATTCTTCGTAAAATAATATAGAATTTTACACATAATTTATGCAAGTATTATTTATGAAAAAAATAAAAGAAACAATCAAATGTTATGTTAATTAATTATTAATTATTAATTCTCATCCAATTTCAAACACCCTCTTAGAAGTTTCCACAATCAACTTAAAGAACTTAGGGTATTTGATTTTGGTTCATGTGCTATTGTATTATTCATATTTAGATCTTTAGTGTTAATCAAGTAAATGTTGGTAGATTGCATTATGTGGGTGGATATACTATTTAAGAATGCCTGAGTTAAAGTTGTCCTTCCCGCTATGTTTAGGAAGTGTGTTTTTCATCTTGATAATTTAGTTTGCCTTGATAGTGAAGAGATTTTGAAGCCATTAAATTTGCTATATAAGTCCAATTACTCACAAAGTTACAATGAATAACGTGTAGATTTAAGTGATACCTTGTAATTGTTTGGCGTATATATAGAGATGAAATGCATGCACTAGCCAAAAGAAGGTGCGCCAAGGAGAATTGAACACACGACCCTAGGCATATTTCTGAACCGACAGACCACTAAGCTAAGCTTCTTAGTTATGCTAAGGGGTTCATTTCGTTGTATATAATCATATATATCGAATTTGACCTTATAAATACAGTGTAATTTTTCCGACGAGGGGGTTCTGGTGAACCCCCTGCAGCCAAGGTAGATCCGCCCCTGGTACTAATGTGTCGTGAACGGATTATTGATATTCTTCATTTATCAACTTCCATTTAATTTGTTATCAGTGGCTGCTCAAGTTAATTTTTGGCCTAAAGCCAAAAACAAATGGGAGGCTTAACTTTTATTTTTTTTATTTTTGAAATTCAAAGTTATTTCTTCTCTTTAATGAAAAGCTTTATTTTTTGTATGATCTTAAACTCTCTCTCTATATATATATCAAAATATTTTTTAATCTTGTGGTCTTAAACATGTTATGTGAAAGTTAATTTTAAAAATTGACAAAAAAGAAAGAAACATTTCTTAATGTTTCGAAATGAACTAAAAGAAAGACACAATATAATTTTTTTTTTGTTAAAGAACACTTATAATAATTCTATTATTACTAAAAAATGGAGCCCTCAAATTTGGGGGCCTAAGACGGATGCCTCATTTATAAAGACATTGAGCCGCCGTTGTTTGTTATAAATAGGACTAAAAATAGCAGGAAATTAATGATTTTCTGAATGGTGCCATTGTCATCTTATGGACCCAGTAACTGAAACTTTTTGGGTTGGCATGGCCGAAGAGTAGTTTAAGACTCCAAAAATTGATGCCGTATGTTGAGTTGTCAAACTTGAGGGATGTACAATCAATGTAAACCTGCTACTTCCTGTAGGGTCTTTTTCACTTTATTAACTTTCTCAAATCCTATCTGATATGACCTTGGGTAGAGCTATACTAGATTCTTATGGAATACTTACCCAATTCAAAATGATTATCCTTTAGTATTGTTATCTCAGCGTCGCGGCAAATCTCTTGGGTCTTTCTTGAGCAAATTAATGCATTTTTTGCAGGAGGAATACTGGACAGGGTGGACAGCTACATATTTACGGGTGCATTGGCATACTCCTTTGTGAAAATGTTGTTACCACTTTATGGAGTTTGATGAACCTAATAACAATCCCTGCAAAGAAAAAAAAGATACTTCATGGCCGTTTTCTTAACTGAGGAGCAAGCACAAGGTGACATAATCAGTACTGTAGAGCAACATCCGACATATGAGGTTTGATTGTGAAGGTAAGTTAAGTTCCACACGAAAAGATTCTGGTTGCATTGCAACTCAACAAGTTTCTACTGTTTCATATACCCGATTCCTAGATTGAGGAAAGTGACGTTTATTGTAGTTTCAGCACTTTAGGGTGACACAACTGGGAAAGAATCCAGCAATCTGCATGATGTTTGAGGATATCAGTGTTGAGTAGCTCCCCTTTGTGATATTAGAATCATTGCATCATTTTGATTCTCTAAGTGTATATTTGTTTCGTATTCTAGAAATGTCGCAAAAATTATTAGGTTTATATCTTGATTTATTCAGTCTTTGCTTAATTTTGTTGATATAATTACAGGCGCCGCGACATCTTAATAATGGGAATGGCAAGATTTAACATTTTTCCAAGTCATGTTAGAAAATATTGTAGTGACAACTTTTGTCAGTTGCATTGAATGATTTGAGTATGTTCTGTTCTATGAGCTAATTTCTAAACATGTCTTTTAGGCTGAAATTGTTAATGTCTAAAAGGCATTTTATGGCTTGGGGAGCAACCAACTGCTATGAAATGCATTGATACTAATTTATGGACAAGACATTTGTTCTTCATGGTACGAATTGTTCATTTTGGCCCAATAAATTTTATGGATATATCCCGGTTACACCTTATTGGGCTCCAGAAATTGTATTTTGTTTCATGTGGCACTCTATTTTTTGTATAAAGTACAGAAATTTCATATATTTAGGGGCAAATTACATCTTATCCATTGCTCTCGGATACCTTCCTTGGCTGGTTCGATACATTGCAAATGATACATTACTTAATGGGAGGGATGTATCCGAGAGGGGATAGGGATGTATTCGAGAGGGATTTGGCAAGAAATTTCAGAGATTATGATATCTTAAGTTGTGGATTTATGTAATTTTTCCTTATTTGTATCCCCTTTCTGATGGATTCGGCGGAGGTGTTATGCACACCCTTTCATCTGAAGCTTGTCAGCTTGTAAGTCTGTTACGTTAGTACTTCCTAACCTGCATTCCATGCACCACGGATGTTACATATTCCCTTTTTTTAGGAACCTCTAAAATTCAACCTACCATCATATAACGAGAGTCCGATTCTAAAGTATTATAATTGTTATAGTTCAAGATTGGTACCTATTGTCCGCTTTGGCCCAATAGTCACACATGTTGAGCCTAAAGGCATATGTATTATGTATTATGTATTTTCTCTCTTATTTTGATGTAAGATTACTTAAGGTACTAGTTTGCACATTTTCTTCGAAAGCTTATAGAGTCGAATGGTGCCACATAGGTTGGAACGGAATGAGTACTAAGGTCGGATTTAAAGTCACTTTCTAATGCTCAACGTGTCAACTAAACAATCAAATCAACAGAAAACGGTGGCAATTTATTAGGAGAAGAAAGAATAATAATGTGGAATATTATGGATCAATTATGCTTCATCTAAGATGGGGAATGTTGACCTATAGATCTATAAAAAATTGTGTTAATGGTAACGTTTACGTGGAAAAGGAACATATTTTGGTCCTTGTGGTAGACCATTAAATTTGTGTTCAAGAAGAAGGTCAATTCACTCGACAATTGAAGAGCATAACCAAATTATTATTATTAATTTTGACTTTAAAGGTGGAGGTAACTCGTAAGAAATTGATTCAATCCTTCATAATTATCTTTTGCAGGTAGATCGATTTTATGTCTCATTACTCAAATTATTTTAAAATGTGGTCTTTCCAAAGGAGACTCGTAAAATATAATATAATCTCCGTCTTGTGATATACTTTTTTTAGCCAATTTTAAAAAAAATTGTCTCCTTATTAAGTAAATATTTAATGGCACTATCAACATTTTACTCAAGTTGGGTTTCATTTATTTATCAAAAAGTCTGCAAATGTGTACTCTACTATTTGAAAAATTATTTATTTTAAAGATAGTTTTGAAACGTTGCAGAGTTTTTCCATAGTTGTTAAATTTCGTGTCAACTATTGAAACGAAAAAGTATAGATTATGATAAATAAAATAATGGAATTTGTAGGGTATTTTTTTCTGTTCAAATCCTAACTAGTTATAGGAGATCATCACGGATCAAATTTCACCAAAATCAACTTGCTTCTGTTTTCTTCTCATTCCACTTTTTACTTGTCACAATTCTTGAAAAAATGAGAGTTAATAAATGAGACAAAAAAAAGGTGTATGTGAGTCTTGAAGTTGAAGAGAGACATTAAAGTGATGTATCTTTATTTATTTTCCTTTAGAAATGACCCATCCAATGAAGAAGCTAAGGAGCTATTAAGCTATAGGGATGTTATGTTGGTATCAAGGGGCCTACAATATATGTAGCTTTTATTAACAAGAAAATGAGTGCTTGCTTTAGGGTTTTGGTATATAGTAAAACACAAAAAGAAATATATGTGGGAAGGAAACAATGCGTTCTTCTAAAGCTGACTATGAAATACTAATGGATTGCAACCAATATCAAACCAACCATAAAGTTTTCTCTTTATTTTTATTTTCATATGTTCATATTTTTTATTAAAAAAAAAAACAAAGTTACAACGTGAAACAAACTATCATGATTTATAATCTAATGATACCAGTTAGAGCGAAACTTCATTTATAAGATGTAGATTCTCTATCAATTTTTTTTCCGTCCCAATTTATGTGACACATTTCGGATTATGAGATTCAAATAAGTGTATTTTTATCGTAAATTTTTCATATATCTTTTATATACTTAAATTTATCAATTATTGTGACTTCTACTATTTTTTACGTAGTTTATAAATATATAAATTTTATTTTAAAAAAATAAAGATTTCATGCGCAAATTCTGATCAAACTCAAACTGTTTGACTCTCGAAAAATGAAATATGTCACATAAATTGGGACAGAGAGGGTAATTAGTTTTCCCATTTTTCCATTCCTTCCCCACAATGTATAAACAAACAAACAAAAAGGTTAAAAAAGAAGGAAAGGCAAAATATATAGTTGGAGAGATATATATGGTGGTCAAGGCAAGCATCTAGTAAAGCTCATAAATTGGTTAGTGAGTGTGTGGGAAGGTTGGAGTTCTTTTTTATTTTTATTTTTAGAGAAGCCAAAAAGCCAAAAGCAAAGAGTCATGATGACCACTCTTTTAAAACTTTCCTAACACCCATGCAATATTGCAAGCAGATCATACTCTTCCAACTTTTTCTTTTCTTTTTCTTACTTTTATTCCCCATATGCCCTAGCTAAGTTTTGGATGCCTTCACATGGTTCCATTTTTTTACTAATATATAATCCTAGTATTCGAGTCAGTTTATATCTATCTCGATTAATTTTACTGGGTATATATCAACACATGTATTAGATATAACTTTGTTCACTACCATTAGAACAAATGAAAAAAAATCACCTAATATTTTTACATGTTGTTTAACTCATTTCATACTTGTCTTTTTAGTGTTTCTTGTTTTGTTTCTATATTTTATAGATCATTATTGCTTTGATTAATTTTTCTTATGTACCCCATGTGAGTTAGTTTACATTTCATCAAATATACTTGTGGCTTAGTATTAAATATATTTATTAGCATGTGTTATTGGTCGAAATTAGGTTTATAAAATTGTTAGAGCCTTCCAAGAATCAAAGAAAGATCAAGGCAAACGCGTTAAGTTGATATATAATCTTGAGAATAATTGACTTCAACAATGATTGGGAATTTAATAAATGATGAAAATGCATAATTTTAACACATTACTAAAAACAAAAGACTGAATTTTTTTATTTTATTTTTTAAATTGTTGCAGTTTCTCTTAATAGCCAAGGATAGAATCATAGAATATATTCGTTAGCACTCTTATCATAATCTTTACCAAAAACTTTTCCAATCTATCTTTCCTTTATTATGTTTCTTAATTATGGGAATTAATTTGGTTTATGAAATATGGGGCTAAAGTATACTATGCTTTCTCCTTTAATTTAAAAAGAGATAAAAGTTTAAAAAAAATTGCTTTTTTACATCCAAATGTTTTCTAATTATGAATTAAGGTCCCACTTGTTTCTTTTTAGCTTTATTACAAGAAGTTTATTTTAGGGAATTAAAATTTACTTATGACCCACATATTCTAACATTTCCGAACATAATGTAATCTTTAAAGCTGGTACAATAATAATTTGAAAAAAAGAAAGTAAATTAGCCCTAGGTCATGGGTGGCAATATCTATTTGCATGAGAAATAATATTTTAAAATGAAAATAAATCCCTCACTCCTAGGAGAGTCTTCCCCAAGACAAAAGTAAATCAC
The DNA here is from genome assembly GCA_036250505.1 of Solanum acaule. Taxonomy (NCBI): domain Eukaryota; kingdom Viridiplantae; phylum Streptophyta; class Magnoliopsida; order Solanales; family Solanaceae; genus Solanum; species Solanum acaule. Next base: position 6,936 of record JAJOOR010007854.1, read on the forward strand.
TTGGATTCCTTAATGAAAAGTTATTTATGATTATACTTTCCATGGAAGGGTGTTTTTTTCTAGAGGTTGCAAAAGTGTTGTAAACTTTTTTGGCCTTGTGATCATGATATGTATGTAGAAGATGCTCATGAGATATTGCTTCAAGAATCTGCTTTCACATATTGAAGTGGAAGCTCCACAAAAATAGAGATGATATTTTCAAGAATGAGTGGAAATTAATACTAAGGAAAAATATTTCTTTTTTGTGGTCCTTTTGTTTCCATCCTAACTCAATTTGGATAATTGATAGTAGTAATTAATTATTACTCTAGACCATGTACAAAGTGCTATGACAAAAATAAAATAAAATTAGATGGTTGTCATGTTGTAGAAACAAAAAAGGTAAATTTATGTGGGGCTGTGTCATTTCTGTGTTAGAACTAGCAAGGTATATATGTTGTATATCTTCAATGTATAACCACTTACAATTTACAAAACATCCTTTTCACTTTTGGGGAAAAAATCACCTTTTTTTTAAAAGCAAGCACATTTATTCATAAAAAACAAATTCACTTTGTTCCAATTTCCAAGAGGACCAGGACCTATAATGATTTAGACCCTAATTTGACCAGGCTTTGGTTTGATAAAAGGTCTCCATTAGCAATAGGTTTTTTTCTTTTTTTTTGTTTTTTAGCTAGTTTTAAGAAATTTGTACATTGTTTGGAGACTTTGGAGTTTTATGATTGACACTACAAATTTCCCCCACATATGTTAGGGATGGATTGATAGCTAGTAAAGCGGTAGTAAGTTATATAATATTTGATAGCTAGTTAGAAAGTAAGCTATTTATGTATAAAATTAAGCTATTAATTTAGTAATCCACATGACTAAACTTATGTATTATCATATATATGATAAAAGATGGAATAACGAATACCTACATAATTAACCAGCTATCAAGCCCTTAGGGGTCATTAATAAACCTTTTAGGATAAAATACATGATTATTTTATTTCATATTCAATTGAATTTTTTAATTCTAATATTGGCAATGAGGATTAATCATATCATAATCGAAGGATTATTTTTGTATCACCCCCAATGTGGGATAATAATTTCGAAATTATTAATCCCGAGATAAAAATAGCAAAGATGACCTTCTCTAAGTTCTCCCCAAATCCTTTAAGAAATTCAAAATTAAAATTGCAAATAAAAATAAAAATGTATTCCAACTTATCTAGTGTAAAACCAAATATATATTTTATATTATATATACTTTGAATATCCCATTTTTTTAATCTAATAAACCAAATATCTACGTACGTTGACAATTTATAGAAGATAAACGTTGTACACAAAAATATTTTTTCTCCATTATCTAAACTTTGGTAGTAGCAGAGGCGGAGCCAGGATTAAGAGTTGGAAATTCTAAATTTCGTTAATAACTGTTAATCAATTTTGTTAGGGGTTCAAAATAGAATATACATATATATTTAATTAATTTTCTATTACAAATATAGAGTCTACGGAAAAGCTATTAGGTTCGTCTGAACTCATGAACCCTCGCTTAGCTCCGCATTTGTGTAGTAGTAGTTTATTTATTTATTTATAAAAAAAGAATATGAAGATAGTGTTCCACTCTTCCACTATTTTACATCATCAACATTAAGTCATACAAATTTCTTCTAAGAATACTTGCTAGTAAACTTTTGTAGCTTGAAATTAGGGAGCCAAACTTGACATCAAATTAGAGAAAAGACAAAAAGGAAAATTGATCACTATCTTCAACCAATTATAACAATTGCAAACTTCTATACTTTCTCTCTTCTTTTGGCTTTACTTTTCTTCCCTTTTATATGAAGTTTTTTTCATTTTTCTTTCACATTTTCCTAAATGAGGAATCTAGTTTTTCTTTCACAACTTGTTTTGAGTTTTTAGCCTTGCAAATAAAGTATAGAAACCCCACAAGGCCCAAATTGGACACTGAAAACAGTGTCACCATGTAAAGCTAAAAATAAAGTGACTCTCAAAAGATTTCGTGAAGAAAGAAGAAAAAGAGAAGAAAAAGTTCATGCTTGAGAATCTATTTAAATGATAATGATTGCTGTTTGAGGTACAATGAACTCGTAGCTTCAATTTCAAAACACACCTGATTCGACTAATTCAAATTCATACTAAGTTTACAATTTTCAATTCATATGTTACAAACTCGAGACATCTAATTAAGGATAGGTATCTACAGTGTAATTTATGAATTCACGTGAACTCAATAGTTTTTGTTTGAATCTGGTGTATGTTTTCATACATTTTAAATTCTAGATCAACATATATATGCCATGGTGGTAATTTCAAATAATATTAGAGGAAACTTTTTGTTAAATCCTTCATTATTTTGAAATCTTTGTGATTTAGGGTTTAATTATTTTGGGCCTTTATATGGACTAATGTTTTATTGATTGTTTTGGACCACCCTTAATCCTTTGAGGCTTCTTTTTATAAAGGGCCTTTGTTGAAAGTCCCTCAAACTTTAAGACATTCCTTAACTTTTTCATTTTTCAAAACAAAAGAGTGAGTATTTATCTATTTGTTTTTATTTTTTTATTTCTGTGAAAAAAAAAAGATTTTACCAGGGAAATCATTAGTCATCATTAATCAATATATTTCTAATAATTGAATGTGTTTATAGAATAAAATAAGTGGGTTTTAATTTAGAACTTATTTTCTTAGAAAATTTATAATTTATTTTTCATTTATTTTCACCACCAAAACATTGAAAAATTGAGAAATATTTTGTGAAAATATTCCTCCATACCAAACCATCATATTAGATGGTTTTCAAATGTGTAATTAATTCAATTTCAAAACGTAAATCAACCATCTTGACACTTCCTTTTCACAATCTTTTAAATAAATGTTTTTTAGGTTTTTTTTTTCCTTGTCACTAGATCACGCTAATGGATTTGATGTTCCTACTCATTGGCTATAACATCATTGAGAGTAATTACCAAAAAAAAAAGATTTTAAAAAAATACCACTAATCTGGGACCTTACCTCTAATCAAAATCTATGAGAAAATCTGAAAGGCAAAAACAATGATGATAATTAATTAATCAACAAGAAGTATAAAGTGCCATTGATGATTTTGTTTTAAAGGCTATCCCCCACCCACCCTTGAACCACAATTAATTTTGTTTTCTTTTGAAACATAATTAAACAAGGTTCACAATTTATTTAATTAATAATTGAAGTACAAGCAAGTAAATTCTAATCTAATCATTTTAACATAACAATCTACAACATATTACTCAGTATAATTATTTAAATATGATGCAGTCTGAGGAATAATGTATATCCAATCTTATCCCGTAAAGATAGAAAAACTATTAGAATAATAACAATAGTGGATGTGATTATGATTTATGAAGTTATAAAAGCTTCACTAGAAATGGCAAGGAAATGGTCAACACCTAAAGATTACAAGTGATCATTGAGTTCTACATTTTTTTTTATTTTTTTTTTTGTATATTGTTGAAGGGTTGAGTGGAGGTATGCACATACAAAGAATCCTATAGGCAGTAGAATTAATCTTTCTATATTGTCACAATAGTCAAAGTGGCATTGATAACCACAGGTTTTATTATAAAACTTGTCTAAACGTTAAAAGAAGTTTATATGATTTTGAAACTAATCGCGGTAATAAATAGCAAGTCAATCATAATTCATATTTCAAACATGTAAGACCAATATATTTTAGAGTAAATTTTAGGTTTAGCAAACATAAAAATCATATTTGTATGTTATAACTATAGTTTGTATAATTGCGCTCCATAACAAACTTTATGTTTGCTATGACTATTAATCTATATATTTCGGTATACATATACATAAAAATCTGTACTTGTATATTTCGGTATACAAGCTAAAACAGAGTAATTGTATATAAACAAAATTACTACATATATACAACACATATGTATATCGAATGGGTCCTGCAAAATGTGTATTTGTATATTTCGATATACAAACTAAAACATAGTAATTGTATATAAACAAAATTACTACATATATACAACACATATGTATACCGAATGGGTCCTGCAAAATCTATATTTGTATATTTCGGTATACAAACTAAAACATAGTAATTGTATATAAACAAAATAACTACATATATACAACACATATGCATATCGAAATATACAAATACAGATGACAAAAAACATGGAGTGTTAATTTGCTGCGAATTACAAATAAAAGAAACTATGGCTATAACATTTAATTTGAACTAATAGTAGGGATAAGGATCTGAAAAATATCCCAACTTTGGTCGGATTTGCTGTTGCAATACTAAACTTTCATAAGGACCTATTACCTCCCTAGACTATTTAATATCGTATTTTTTACCCCTGGACTATTTAATAGTGTATTTTAAAGGTATATATGTGCCCACGTGGACACATTACTATTTATAATTTTGCACTATTTTTTATATCCACGTAGGCAAAAATTTATGTTTAAAGTACAGTATTAAATAGTTTAGGGAGGTAATAGGTCCTCATGAAAGTTTAGTATCACAACATCAAATCCGGCCAAAGTTGAGGTATTTTTCAGACCCTTATCCCGTTTGTTATTTCATACAATTTTCCCTATATTTTATGCATGTTATAGTCAAAGAGTTTGTTTGGAAGGTTTTAATTTGGCTTAGTTGATAAGCTAATCAGATTAGCTTATAAATATTTTTTGATTTATTTATGTATTTGATAAATATTAAAAGTGTTTATAACTCAAAAATAATCATAACCTATAAATTGGTCAGATCCAATTTATGGTTTTACAACTTATCATTATGTTATAATCACTTTTTATTTGATAAACTTTTTTTATAATTTTGTAGCCTCTAAAATATTCTTCCAACAATATAATCATTAATATTTCTCTATTTAATTTCCATAGATTAGCTTCTAACACTTAAAATTATAAAGAATATACTAACAAAAGAAACAAAATTCCTTAGTAGGAGGGGGGAGGGGGTTTATTAATTATTTTTTACTCCTTAACTCAAATCTATGAATTTGACTGTTTGATCTTTTTTCCAAAATTAGCTACATAGTACCTTACCAATCAAGAAAAATCAATGTTGTCAAATCAAACCAAGTAACAAAAACCTAAATCTAAATCTAAATTAATCTTTTCAAATTATCAAATTAAAGTGAACACAAAAATATAATTCAGAACGCAAAAAAAAAAAAATTCTTCGTGAGAGTAGAAAACAATTTTCATAAGTAGTATCTCACGAGCTATTTGTCTCTTCTCCACTCCACACACACCTAATAACTATCCCACACACCCCTCCTACAATCCTACTTTATCTATTTCTATTTTAGTTACTTACTAGATATTAGGAAATAAGTTTTTAAAAAAAACTACTTATTTTTAAGAATACATTTTTCATTCCTTTCAAATACACCCTATATTAAAAATAGAAGATTTTTTTTTTTTGGTTAAGATGTATGTCAATTTTGGAAAATCAAATTATTTGGAAAACCAAATCATTGATTTTAGTTAGTTTAAGACAAGTATTGGAAACTATTTTTGGATGCAAATGGCCTAAGGGCTAAAGTAACGTGGTCGTTTGGTTGGGAACAAGTTATCTCAGGATTAATTATTCTGGGATAACTTATTCCATCACTATGGTATAAATAGTGGGATAAGTAATCCAAACATGACAACCAAACAAGAAACAATTTTTTTATTATATCACTATTTATTTTTATCCCTCACACCAAACGACCAACAACATCTAACAAGAATGGAGCCTTAGGTATGCACCAATAGCATACAAAAACTTCCAAAAGAAGAAGCAAATTAAAGATAGGAGGATTAGATCAAATTTTATTATATATATATAATAAAATGTGAAATGTGAAAAAGACATATCAAGAGTAGTGAAAATTGATGTTGAAGGGACATATTTTAATATGTTGTGTATGTTCCTATGGCCAGACATTGTGGGTCACCTTACTTACTATTTCATTTGCACGCTCTTGCCCTTACATATAATGTACCCTTTCAATTTACACTACTTTAAATCCGCTATTATATTTACTAGTACTATAAGTCAAGTCTTTTCATCATAAATTTATATATTAGTACATATTTTGCACCTCAACTTAATTGTATCCAAATCTATATGGGAAATTTCTTACACACCAACTATTTCTAACAACATTGTATAATACACGTTTCTTTAATTAGTTACATGGTATATATGTACTATCCGTATTTTACACAACAACATTATACCAGCGAATGTTTAATCTTTTATCGATATTAGTTAATTGTCATTAGATTCAATATTGCTATAGGCTTTAGGAACATTTCCAAATAGTGTTAATAGCAGCTAAAAATATATATTCAATAGCAACTAATTTATTATTAATTAATTGTCCCTAAAAATCATTTTTTGTGTAATAAAAATAGGAAAATGAATGTTTAATTTTCTTTTGTTTGAAACCTCAAATATGTCCCTTTTTTTCTAATTAATTTTATTATGAGCGATTGAAAATAGAGCAATTATGCCCTTTGTTTATTATTTTTTTCACATAAAAAACTTTATTATTAGCCCAATGGAGCAGATATGCTCTTGAGCTATTGAAAATAGAGCAATTATGTTTTTTTTTAGATACAGAAAATGGTTTTATCGTTATAGTTAAATTGAACAGATATGCCCCTCTCAAAGACTCGACATTATCGTTTGAAATCCATATTGAAAAAAATATCTCAACATTATTAGTTAGAAATATTGAAAAAAATAATCTCAACATAATTAGTACGTTAGAAATCCACTTGAAACAAAAAAAAAATCTCAACATAATTAGTGAATTGAATCAAAATAATAATCTTACTAATTATATATATATAAATAAAGTCAATGGAAATTAATTCATATAACCAACTCAAACTTCTTGAAACTATTATTTTGTTATAATATCAACATACTATCAGGTAATAAAATAATTGTGTCCCTGCTTGTTTACTTCCTTTGTCAAATCGATCTTTGGTGTGTTCTGTGAATGTTTAAGGTACGTACAAGAAAATTCTAACACATAAAAAGTTGGCTCGAACACTATTGTTAAAAACATGTATCATTGATTGTAATATATCTATGAAGCCATACATGTGGCATAAGGCCTTTGATTGGGACAAATCGTAGTGAAAACATTGGGTCCTACCAACTTCAATACAATATATATTTGTTTTAAGGTTAGCTATTGTCATTTTCATTTTAACAGTGTGATGAGATGAGAAATATAAATAGTAGCTAGCCTATAAATATCATAAATTATTTTAGTAGTACTATTTATATATATCATAAACTAAATTTATCTCCAACTGACTTTCCCTTTTTGTTTTTACGTAACTCGTGAAAAACACAAAAGTAGCTAAGCTCTCGTGATTAACCAATAGTCATGGAGCTTTTTAATCAATCATGTTGTCAAGAACAAGCAAAATCAAGATCTAAGAAATTTTCAACTTCTTTAAATAAAATGGAATGTATTTCAATTTTTCCCTTTCCATTTTAATTATTTTAAAACTCGTGATATTGTAATTAAAATTGAAATATTGAGAAAGAGATATCCCAAATAGGGAGTCACGGATTTTACCTCGTTTGTATAATTTATAGGTTAATACACTTAATAGACATTTAATTTGTACGCACATAAAAAGTAGTGTTTAATATTATGATTATAATACAAATATACCCATTTTCGGATCCCTTATCAGTCATAGATAATCAAAAATCCTATATTAAAACATTCAAACAAATTATATTGACAGTTGATATTTTGTGTCGGTTCGTCAACTGCAGAGGATAATTATAGCTTAAAGTCAACTATTATTGAAAATTTGTAAGAATAATAATGCTGCCTTAAATATCATATATTTAGGTATAAAAAAAATGCGCCGCCGATCATTTCCATAATTTGGTTTCCATGTGCTTCATGGCTTTGTGGAATTATTTAAACATTTACACAATTTATGGTATTATTTTTTTATGTGTGAAATTAACCATTTTTAAAATTAGGAAAAAATTGAAGACAAGGAAACATCACACCTCATTAGTTATTTAAGATATGGAAAAAGGCTTGTACCCTACGATAAATAAGTTGCATTTGATTTGAAAAAAAAAAGAAGTAAATAACGAAATATGAAAAAGATATTACTAAAGTTTTCCTACTTTCCCATACCAAAAGTCTAAGTTGAGTTCTCTATCGTCTCAAATTATTTGTTGTGATTATATATATAAAAAAAATAGATATCTCAAATTAATATGATATTTTAGAAGTTTAGTATAAAATTAATTATTTTTTCTATTTTAATCCTAGTAATAATTGTTGTTGAAGACTACAAACAATATAATTATGAGGAGATGACATATAAGTAGAGTAAATACTAATTCAGTGAAGAGATATTACATCTTAAGACATAAATAAGGGTAAAATAATTATAAAGCCCTCTCAAAATATTTTATTAGGGAACATGTAAAAATAAACACGACAAATAATTCAAGAGGAAGGAAATAGAATTAACAGTATTACAAAACACCTCTTGTTTAGAAGGCAGTTTAAGTGAATTTAGTAAATCAACTAAATATATTGTATAGAACTAGACATTGTATTAATTAATTTTTTAATAGACTTAATTTTTATTAAAATGACATTTATATTGAAAAAAAATGGGGAGGTATACTTAATAAAGAGGTAATGTGGGAGACGGCAAAGACAATTAGACAAGAGACAGCAAATCCACGTTGAATCCAAATTAAGAAAAGTCACATTTATAACACCCCAATTGTTAGAACAAACTACCTTGTCATAAATACAAAAATTATAGAGCAGAGCATGTGTTACTACTAAATAAAACTCATTCTAAAATGTATGTACCTGATATAGAAACTCATAAATAGTAGTGTGTAAAAGTGCAACAATTAATACATGTATTATACCACAAATCATGATATTAATTATACAAGGAGTATAATGCATGAATATGCATAGTTAAAAACATAATTGTCCTTAATACATCAAACCAAATACCGAATAAAAAATAACCCATGATAATTAATCAGAATTACTAATACACCTTATTGAGTACTATTCCTATAATTTTACCAAACGACCACTTAGGATCAACTATAAGTTACTATTACACTAGTATTATTCGGCATTGAAAGTTATCCCATGGATGGATTATCTCACCATATAATATAATAGGAGGTTAACTTATCTCATCGTTATAATATAAATGGTGGAATAAATAATTTTGGGACTAACTAATACCCCTAACCAAACGGAAGATAAAAAGGAATTAATGAAGTGCAGGTACACAATGTGACGTTGAATCGATCAGAAATAAATACTGATAACAAAAAAACAAAAGGGACCCTACAGACCAAAGAAAAGTGTGTCCCCAAGTGCTTTAGACTACTAAAGTTAAAGATCTAAAAAGAGAGTTCATATCACCAAATCTTTGAGTAAGCAGGAGGGTAAACATTATTAAAAGAACTATTGTCAGTATGTCACCATCTTTCTATGTTTTATCTAATTCATTAATGAACCTTAATAATACTACTTTTAAATGATGAAAGAGGCTGGCTGTTTGTTCTCATTTTCATCAACAACCTTGAACAACAATCAAACAAACACTTTGTTTCAAAGCTAACCTCATAAATGAACATGTTCTAACATCCAAACATTTTTGCATTACCACTTTAATTGTGTATATCAAGGACCACAACCACCCATCACAATTTATGCCTTGCCATTTCAAGCCACATACATAAAATTAGATTCTTTTTTTTTTCTTTCCGAGATACCTCAACTATTCTACGAATACCTAGTACCTCTCACCAACACAAGTATCGAGTATTATAAGTCATTTGGATGACATATAGTGTACAATAAGGTTTCATCATCCTTCTCCATAAACACTACAAGAAGAAAATACTAATGAAAAGGGCATTTCTGCTTACACAATCTCCCCCTTGAATAAAGGAGGAAGAAAAGGGCAGAGTGACATTGTAATCTGCCTCTACTTAGAATTTACAGCTTCTACAGCCCCACAAGTAAAATAGGTCAAAACTGAAGAGGGAAATAACCATTTTAAGTTACACATTCAGTATATGCATATAAAATTACGAAGACACATAACAAACAACGTAAAATAAAATAACATCCAGGGCACAACACCGCTGTCCGTTTATTGTTCATAAAGAAACATAATAAACGTCAGCTAATCATTTTACTAATAAGAAGGCCAAACATCTCTCTCCATCCAACATGGCCTTTCTCGTTTAATATTGTGATTAAGTATAAAATATTGCCAGATTAAAGTAATGAATGCAGAACTTCCAAGGAAATGAAAGAGATTAAACTAATCATGTGGGGGTCCAATACTGCTAACCCCATGTGATTTGATTAGGACAGGTATTAAAGAAATTATAGACTATAAAGAGCAGCAAATTCAATGTCTTATAATGCATATAATACAAGTGTTGGCATGCATAATAACGTGATAGATTATACAAAAATAATCAACTTCATTATTTAATACCAAAAGCAATAGTAGTATAATGCAACTACCTCATAGATAATTAGCAATGCCGTTGCAAGTAGCATTATAGTTTCTAAGGATGCATGTATTATATGGAATTTAGGCCAACATCCGACCGTTGTTTCCTAGAACACATTGATATCCATAGAAACCATGATGAATTGAGTTCTCCAAAAATTTACCCCATTTTTCTCGGGTCTAGTTGAGCTAGGATAACAGAACGACTAGGACTTCAGATTTCCTAGACAACTGGAGTAGTCAGACATGGTCATGTATCCACTGAAGAAAGGAACATTCTATCTGCTCTGCTACAAGTACATGCAATGGGTGAAAGCTAATCACAGTGTGTCAAAGCATTTATCATAATCAAATATACTTACACATGAGGATGTTTTTCATGTAATTACTCTGACATTCCCTATCTAATTTTTGCAATTCCTTGTGTGTCTGAAGAGTGGGATTCTAGTGGACAAGTAAGGGAGGAGGATAACAAATGCAGATGACTTAACAACAAATTAGTAATAAGAGCTAGAGTTGGAGCAAATATAATGTTGGCAGAGCTAGGACGGAACACTGACATATACTAGCAACTTAAACAGAAGATTCACCGATATTCCACCCGTGGGATCCCTGGAGAAACTATAAACTCTGGATTCACTAGGTACCTGGTTCCAGAAATATCATGGAATAACAACAAAAGTATCCAGATCAGGACGTGATGAAATTCAATAAGGATCATCCCTCATAGTTAAAACAACTGTTCCATTAAAAATTTAAAAGTAAATAATCAAAACTAAAGCATGTCATGCTAGTGAAACAATCAACGCTATATACCACACAGGAGCATCAATGAAATGGGTTAAAATTCCATCTTTTTTAATTTCTGGTTTTGTAATGTTGTCAAGATTACAACAAGGTTCTCGGCAACTAGAAGCAGTGAAGGCCTACCTCCAGAAAATCATAGAGCACCATAATAGTAATACCATAATTAACATAGACCCTGATATAAGGAACTATAGCAGAACAGTTAACAGAATGACTGATTCTTCTTATAATGCCGAAACAATCTGCCTACGCCACAAGAAATTAGCAAATAAAAATTGCGGGCAACAAAAATTGAAAGGTTCAGATACTAAAACAGTGATTGTGACTTATGCAGCACCTTCTTTTTCATGGTTGGTTGGAAACTGCAA
>JAJOOR010007855.1:0-32108 GCA_036250505.1 Solanum acaule
TAGCTCAAAGGCTATCTTGGAAATCTCAGTTTCCCTTCTTGCTTAATTGTGAAAGCATTTACTCTTTTCTGAAAACTAGCTCAAAGGCTCTTTGGAAAACAAAGTTTCATTTCTTGCTCAAATGTGAAAACATTTACTCTTTAACTGAAAACTAGCTCAAAGGCTCTTTTGGAAATCAGAGTTTCCTTTCTTGTTTAAATGTGAAAACATTTTAAACTCTTTGGGAATACATAGTCCCCATATACTTTTGAAGAAATGAACTTCAACTTTACTCTTTACTGAACTCAAAACTCAAGTCTTAAAACAAAGTTAAATCATTTGTAAAAGACTTTTGGAAGACTCTATGAACTTCTCTTAACTTGGTTCTTAACTTCTCTTGACATGACTCTTAATTTTCCTTGAATTAAACTATGGATTCAAGGATTGTGATTTGTGATAGAAAAGATCTCATAATGTTTAGGAATGATTTTAGATAGATTAACATGAGAAAAGATCAATAAATCACTGCCTGAAAGCTGGTCCCCAACACAGAAATGTATTTAAATTTTGGTCGCAAAAATAACTTTTGAGGCAGAACGGTCCGTGACCGCTCCACGACGCAATGGAGGATTTTTCACATCTTGAGAACAGGTCCGCGATGCGGACCTGGTACCCAGATTTGCCCGACTTGTTCCTTCTTCGCTTTCCAGCCCCAATTTGCCTAAATTCAATTCTTCTTCTCCAATTCTCTTTAGATTCAAATACCCAGCATATGTACACAAGAATCTAATCAAACACAACTCTAAAATCAACCTTAAGCTCTCAAGAACTCCTCAATCTCATCCCAAATTCGAGAACGAAAGTAAATTCAAGAACACACATCAAGAACATTCAAACTTTCAACTTTTAGGACGAATTCATGTTGTATTAAACATGTTTGGCGCATGGGTGAAGGAATCCAACGCTGTGTGAACTCACATACCTCGTAGGGATCACCCCTTGACAAAATCCATAAGTGATTCGTGAAGATCTTGACGATTCTTGCTTCCTTTCCTCATTTCTCCTCTTCTTTTCTCTTTTCTCAAAACCCTAACTATTTTTTCCAAAAGCGTAAATTGACTAAGATCAGTTTAGACCCCAATTAATTACACAAAAAGGAAATAAAATAATTGGGTAAGGAAAAGATCATAATGCCCCTTTAAAATCCGGATTGGACATTTCCTTATTCCAACAGCCCAACTTCCAAAGGGAATAACTCACTCATACAAACTTGAAATCGTGCAAACTCAGCGGCGTTGGAAAGATTATTCCAAGAGATTTCCTACCATATCTGGAAGTACCTCTAACTCATCCTGAGCTAGAAGTTATGTGATGTAACGCCAAAAATATATATTTTAAATCATTATTTGCCTCATATTTTTTATTTATATCTGTCCTTTTTTAGCATTAATTTTATGAATTGTGCTAAATAATGTATTTTATTTGTAGGAGTAAATTGACGTAAAGTTGAAGAAGTTTGGAGCTAAACCGAATTAAAGATAAAAGATTATAGAAGAAAATCAAGCAGGTAGTTTAATAGATTAAATTGAATATAATAATATATAAAATTATATGTTGCGAAGTGAACATTCAATTGGAAACTTGAAAGGAGAATATCGATGCCAGCCACGTGGCAGATTCTGAAGGCAATAGCCAATGGAGGAGTTGCGCACAATCTTGAAGGCGGCGGACAGAACGCGTACAATAATTCCAACTCAGTTTTGGTTTTGGTTTCCTTGTTTTTTTTTGTCCCAGTTATTTTATTTAGGGGTTTTTACATCTATAAATAGTCCATAAAAATAATTATTGAACAACTAATATAGAGTAAGGAGGAGGCACTTTTGAAGAGAAAGTCGTCAATACTTTTTAGGGCTTCTTGTTGTTTTCTTGTTTTATTAGACATTAGTAGCTAAAGCTCTTGTTCTGGGGCTGTAGCTATGGATACAATGTTGATTATTTAAGGTTTATGAATTAATTCTTGATTGTCATTATAAGTTACTTCTATATTCTTGTTTTAGTATTTCTTGACTGGCCATCTAGAGATAAATCTATTGTCTAATCTTATAATCGGAAGAGGAGAGGTTAGATAGACCAGAGAATATAGAGATCTCGGTCCACCCATTAAATTGAGGTGATTAGTGTTCAGGAGTGACGTCCAGACGAACACCTTGCTTGGTTACGAAATATGATGAAATATAATGCTCGCCAGTTAGTCTATTTATCCCCGCTCAACGATGTAGTTAGATAGCTAACTGGGGTAGGCGATGAGAGGCGTATAACTCGGACCATATCATCAGCCCTATAAACCAGTTACTTGACAACTAAAATTAGTTCTAAGCCAAGAATATGATACATGAGATTCATTGCATGCTGCAGCCCTGGAATTTCCAACTAGTGTAAGTAATTTTATTATTTTGTTCTTGCATTCTATTCTTTTAATACTCTTAAATAAATAATTAGACCAGTGTAATTTAGTAAAAATAGTTAATTGACAAGTCCTTTGGGTTGGATAATCTGGTTCTTTTAAGAGCTACTATATTACTTGCACGACCGCGTACACTTGCGTGTGCAATTGGGAGCAACGAGTTTTTGGCGCCGCTGCCGGGGACTTAGAAATTAACTATTTTTCTAAGTTATATTTTTTCTTTTTATTTATTTAAGTTTTGTTTTTATAAGTTTTTTTTTCTTAACAAAAAAATTTTTTCTCTATTTTTTTGAATAATTTGATACTCTTATTGATATGGATGATTGGGATAAATCGTGGTTGGTTGATGGATGTCCTTTATGTGATATATGTGGTAGTCAATATATTCATTGGAATGGTTGTCCTAAATCTTATTTCCTTCCCCCAAACCCCTATTATGATTCTTCTGTTATTTGTGATGTTGGTAGGGGTGATGAAGTGGAGAATGCAAAATAAGAGGCGCGCAATGTGAATTCACTTATGGAATGTACGGACATGCTGGACAAAGTTAATTCAAAAATCGATGAACAAATGTTTGAATGTGTGGAAGAGCAAAAAATAATCACGAAACTGCGAGATGCGCTTGATGCTATTCAATTAGAAATTATTGTCCTAGAGATTACAGCCCAACAAAGAGAAAGCTATGAAGAAGCAGAGATAGTGAGTCAATCTTGGCTACAAGAACAAACTCAACTTCTAAAGTTTCATGAGTCTATCCGTGATGGTCTGACATACATGGCAAGCCAACTGATTGAAAGAAGAGTTGAGCTCACACAAGAAATAGATCAATTTGGCTCAGATATTTATGACTTGGAGACTCACTTGAACAAAAATATTGAGGCGTCTGATGTCCAATTATCAATTGACGTGGATGATGATCAACAAGTGGAGCAAAAAGAGGAATTTCAATCATTAAACTACACCTTATTCCTTAATATCAATGTTAAGAAAGAGTACAAAAGTGAGAATATTGTAAATAATGTTGCTTTGGAGTTGAGGCAATTTGAATCTCCTTCAAAACACTTTTCTATAAAATCTGAACTAATGAATAAGTGAATTGATGAGGAACAAGACCCCTACATTCTAAGGTTTTTTAGTCCACGTAGACAAAACGACATTACTCACCTAAGGGCCAAGAAGTGCAAGATGCGACATATATTACTTGGTTCCTTTATCTTTATACCACCACCCCTTGAGAGGAGCAGAAAAATTGATGCAAAGTTAGGGGTAAAATTCATAAGTTCAAAGTGGAAAGAAAAGTGGTGAATTTATTTGTGTCGTACTGCGACGTTAAATTAGGTTCTTATTGGGAGGCAACCCAATTTATAGTGTAACTTTTGATTTTGATTTTGATTTTTTATTATTATTATTTTATTTTTGTGTTGTTTTTACAGGTTTCGGAGAAGTCTGAGTATCCAGAATTTGGAGCTAAGGAGCACGTTTTAGCTTAAGTGTAGGGTGACGATCCTTGATAAAAATAAAAAGAACATGCTACTAGCTAGGCTTAAAAGCCTCAGGAAGTTTTTTTAACCCTTGTTTTTAAATTCTATTTAATCCTTTGGGGACATAGCATATTTTTAAGTGTGGGGTGGAGGAATGAATTCCTAGTTTTTATTGTTTTATTGAGTCTTTTTATTTTTTTAGGATGGGTTCCATGGCTTTTGTTTTTGGTTCTTTTCCTGAGGATAGTCCCTTTGAATCGAGTGTCTTCTATTTTTTAAGGAATAAGTTTTCTTTTAATTATTATTTTTAGAGAAAAGAAAAGACCCTTTGAAGTGGTATGATACTTGCTATTTAGGCCTAATTTTTGAGTAGTACTTTCTTATAAATGCTTGATTGATAATGAAATTGCAGACTCTTTGACACCTAAGCTCATGGTTTTGACTTCGTATATAGCTTATCTTATTTTGTAGTTTGCTTTGATCATGTCTCTTAGAAGTGGAATTGATCCATCTTGATTGATACTTGTGCCATATGTGGTTAGAATTTGTTTATTTCATGTTTTGCATCTTAGTTTAGAACTTGTCATGCATGTTATTGAAGCGAAATAAAAAGTGTTGCTTTGTTTAGGAGATGATAATAGGCTTTCTTTGATTTGTCTGGTAAATTTTAGCCTTTTCAGATATTATAACACTAGTTAACCTTTTTGAGCCTATAGCCTTTTGTTGGTAGCCATATTTTACCCTTGACTATTTGTTGAATCCCTAGTTTTTGCACCTTGCTTCTTTGAGCATTATAGCATAGACTTATTCTAATTATCAATTTTAAGAAAAAGGGATGATTGAGTGAAAAGGTAATCAATTATAGCTACAAAGTGCTTAAAAAGTCCTCTTTGAAACAATGTGATGTAAAAAAAAAAAAAGATGAACAAAAGAAGTTACCTTGATGATGGCCCTGGTCCTTCCAAGGACATCGTGCACCTTAACGCAAGTAAAATACGTAATTTGAGGGTGGCTCTTAACTTGGTTCTTAACTTCTCTTGACATGACTCTAAACTTTCCTTGAATTGAATTATGGATTCAAGGATTGTGATTTGTGATAGGAAAGATCTCATGATGTTTAGGAATGATTTTAGATAGATTAACATGAGAAAAGATCAAGAAATCACTGTCTGAAAGCCGGTCCCCGACGCAGAGATGTATTTAAATTTTGGTCACGAAAATAACTTTTGAGGCAGAACGGTCCGTGACCGCTCCGCGACGCGAGGGAGGATTTTTCACATCCTGAGGAACAGGTCCACTCGCGAACCTGGTACCCAGATTTGCCCGACTTGTTCCTTCTTCGCTTTCCAGCCCCAATTCACCTAAATTTGATTCTTCTTCTCCAATTCTCTTTAGATTCAAATACCCAACATATGTACACAAGAATCTAATCAAACACAACTCTAAAATCAACCTTAAGCTCTCAAGAACTCCTCAATCTCATCCCAAATTCGAGAACGAAAGTAAATTCAAGAACACACATCAAGAACATTTAAACTTTCATCTTTTAGGACGAATTCATGTTGAATTAAACATGTTTGGCGCGTGGGTGAAGGAATCCAACCCTGTGTGAACTCACATACCTCGTAGGGATCACCCCTTGATGAAATCCATAAGTGATTCGTGAATATCTTGACGATTCTTGCTTCATTTCCTCCTTTCTCCTCTTCTTTTCTCTTTTCTCAAAACCCTAACTATTTTTTCCAAAAGCGTAAACTGACTAAGATCAATTTAGACCCCAATTAATTACACAAAAATGAAATAAAATAATTGGGTAAGGAAAAGACCATAATGCATCTTTAAAATCCGGATTGGACATTTCCTTATTCCAACAGCCCAACTTTCAAAGGGAATAACTCACTCATACAAACTTGAAATCGCGCAAACTCAGCGGCGTTGGAAAGATCATTCCAAGAGATTTCCTACCATATCTGGAAGTACCTCTAACTCATCCTGAGCTAGAAGTTATGTGATGTGAGGCCAAAAATATATATTTTTAATCATTATTTGCCTCATGTTTATTATTTATATCTGTCCTTTTAGAGCATTAATTTTATGAATTGTGCTAAATAGTGTATTTTATTTGTAGGAGTAAATTGACGTAAAGTTGAAGAAGTTTGGAGCTAAAACGAATTAAAGATGAAAGATTATAGAAGAAAATCCAGCAGACAGCTTAATAGATTAAATTAAATATAATTATATATAAAATTATATGCTGCAAAGTGCACACTCAAGAGGAAACTTGAAAGGAGAATATTGATGCTAGCCACGTGGCAGATTCTGAAGGCAGTGGCCAATGGAGGAGCTGCGCACAATCTTGAAGGCGACGTACAAAACGCGTACAACAATTCCAACTCAGTTTTGGTTTTGGTTTCCTCGTTTGTTTTGGTCCCAGTTATTTTATTTAGGGGTTTTTACATCTATAAATAGTCCATAGAAATAATTATTGAACAACTAATATAGAGTAAGGAGGAGGCACTTTTGAAGAGAAAGTCGTCAATACTTTTTAGAGTTCCTTTCTTCTTTTTGATTTCTTGTTTTCTTAGACATTAGTAGCTAAAGCTCTTGTTCTGGGGTTGTAGCTACGGATTCAATGTTGATTATTTAAGGTTTATGAATTAATTCTTGATTGTCATTATAAGTTACTTCTATATTCTTGTTTTAGTATTTCTTGACAGGCCATCTAGAGATAAATCTATTGTCTAATCTTATAATCGGAAGAGGAGAGGTTAGATAGACCAGAGAATATAGAGAGCTCGGTCTACCCATTAAATTGAGGTGATTAATGTTCAGGAGTGACATCCAGACGAACGCCTTGCTTGGTTACGAAATAGGATGAAATATAATTGCTCTCCAGTTAGTCTATTTATCCCCGCTCAACGATGTAGTTAGATAGCTAACTAGGGTAGGCGACGAGAGGCGTATAACCTGGATCATATCATCAACCCTATAAACCAGTTACTTGACAACTAAAATTAGTTCTAAGTCAAGAATATGATGCATGAGATTCATTGCATGTTGCAACCCTGGAATTTCTAACTAGTGTAAGTAATTTTATTATTTTGTTCTTGCATTCTATTCTTTTGACACTCTTAAATAAGTAATTAGACCAGTGTAATTTAGTAAAAATAGTTAATTGACAAGCCCTTTGGGTTCCATAATTTGGTTCATTTTAAGAGCCACTATATTACTTGCGCGACCGCATACATTTGCGTGTGCAATTGGGAGCACCAATATGGCTGTTTGAAGTTGGACAAAACTCAACTTATTCTAACTTAACAAAATTTCCAGATTTTCATTCTTTCCAAAAATATTGTTTCCAATTATTAGCTTCTTCCTAGTTATTTCAAATTGCGAGATGTTACACTCTTCTTCTCTTCTCTCTCTAGCATTAAAGAGCTTTTTCTCTCTCTCTTTTTCAATGGATATTCGTATTGTGATTTCAAGATTTTCAATGAAGTCAAAGAAACTCTCCCTCTTTCGATTGCAACTTAGGTTTTTTAGGGTTTTATGTTGAAGAATTTGAATTTTTGATGTATCTTGATTGTAATTCACAATGCAATTAATATTCTTTTGCTTTAGTGGTTTCGTATGTTCAAGAATTTAAAATATCTTTGTGAATATTTTACCAAAATTCAACAATGTCTTTTGTTTAATGAAGAAAGTTGTCTGATGGATGTTTTGGTCACTACTTTTTAGGCTCTTTTCTAGGGTTTTAATTGTTTGTGGAATTTTTAAAAGTGAACTACTTGGTTAAGATCAATATTGATGAAGATCTTAAATTAAAAATGTAAAGAAAATGAAAGATTTAGTCTAATGCTTTAGATAATTTCACTTTTTTGGGGTGTTGGTGAGAAGGTTGGGGGTGGATGGCAGGTACATTAAACAGTGCTTTAAGGTTTCTAATAATCAAGATGATTATCAAGATTTAGTCAATGATTGATGAAGATCTTAAATTTAAATTTCAAGAAACTTAAAGATTTTGTTTGATGCTTTAGATAACTTCACCTTTCGTTTTGTCAAAATTTTATTGGGTTGGTACATTATGCAGTACCTTGATGTGTCTAATAGTTAATAAATTCTCATGAGATTTTTACTTGAACTAATCTCTCTGTGTCTCATTCGTATTGTGATTTCATGATTTTCAGTTATGTAAAAGAAACTCACCCTTTCTTCCCTCTCTGACATTAACGTAAGCTTCCTCTCTCTCTTTCAATGGATATTCTTATTGTGATTTCAAGATTTTCGGTGAATTCAAAGAAAATCTCCCTCTTTTGATTTCATCATAGGTTCTTAAATCAGATATCTGATTTAAGTACCTTGACCTAGTTAAATGCTAAAATCTTACAATAGGTTTATACATTGATAGAGAAGCCAACAAACTTATGAAAATAGAAAGTGTGAGGCTGTGTTTGTAAAACATCATTTACACCTGTTGTAAAAAAGTCTTTTTGAGGTTAAACTTTCATGCCTTGACAAATTATTTGTTTATGATTTTTGGACTATCAGGACAAGGAAAAAAAATATGTAGGCCGCTTGAAGATAAAAGAGAATATTTGAAGCTTTTCACATTTCATATGGTTTCAAAGGCTCGTATTTCATTTTCAAGTAGACTACATGGTTTCTCTTTTGTAATCTGGTTCACTTTTGCACTATCACCAGCATAGTTATTCAATTATAATTTTTTGGTGTTCATGTTTGTTTGCAGGCTGCTGACTTCAATGTCGAACAGCTCAGCAATTTGTATAGGCTGAGAGCCTTAACATTGGCAGAGATGAATCTGAGGAGGACATCCAACAGGCACTGCTGAAGATGCTTGAAGGAACTGTGAGTATTTATTGCAAATTGTTTCTTCTGTTTATTTCAATTGCCTATTACTCTTGTAAACATGTTTACAAATTCATATTTGTAGTTCCTTGACTTCAAATGTGTTCTTTTTTAAGCATTTTTTGGAGATCAATAATCTCACTTGTTGAGTTTATCTTTATTTCTTCTTCAGATTGTAAGTATACCTGACAATAGAGATCAAAAGCATCCACGTGGTGATACTATTCAGGTACACTAAATCTATTATAGCGTTTTTTTATCTACTTTTTCTTTTTTAAAATTGCAGGCAAACAGTTTTGTGGGAAAAACACTAACCTCTTGCTATTTGGATGGTAATATAATGGTGTATATGCCTTGCAACAATTATGTTAGGAGTGAGAAGTCAAGTCAAATAATGGTGTATATGCCTTGCAACAATTATCTACGAAGGTTGTGAAGTTGTAACGTGTTGAACATTAATTGTTCAATAGCTCATCATTGTTCTTTCTAGATGCTGACTGCTCTTTATATTTTTCCATATACTAATTTGCAGATAGCTAAAGATATCCTTTTTATCTGTGGTGGAGCTTTTGTTGTTTTGAGAAGACAATTTCAGAAAGGTTATCTGTCAAACTCAATTAATTTAATGAAACACATTTAGGTTAAGTGATATAATATGGTTCAGCTTATTATTACTTTACCCCCAGACAACAAGATTCTTCAATTGGATTCAGAGCACCTGTTCAAACTAACATGAGAATTGGTGGTTCAACTAATGATGCAGATACGTCATCACTATTGGAATCTGTGGGGAGATCCCTGTGACTTGAGCATAGTTTTGTTTTCCGGATTACTATTTTGTGAGTCTAGTGATTTTATGACTTTATTCTCGTGAAATTCTAAAAATGGAATATATAATAATAATTTCAGAGACCTCTCTTAAGAACTAGAACTCGTCATATATATATATAAGGAATAATTTCAGAGACCCCCCTTAAAAACTAAAACTCGTCCCCGTATAGAGTACCTTACATCACATGCATAACACTTGAAAACATAGCAAAAAAGATAAAAAGTACTCCTAGATCTCTACCATCGCATAGAAATTTGACCTCAATAATTTTGGGTTTCTTTGACAACTTGTGAACGGTTATAGTGAGAACTCCATGTTGAGAAACGGCAGAAATGGAGAGTAACGTTATTTATAGGATACAACCTCAGCATTATTCCACATTAGATCTACAACTTAAAGAAACAAACTTATAATTGTTCCATATTAGATTTAGAAGTCAAGGAAACAAATTCATTATTAATCCATATTAGATTAGGAGAGTATTGTTTGTGTTTAACTAGACTATTTAAGATGGTGATTTCAGTATTATGATATTTGATATGTTTATTTTAAAATATGGTAATGTCAGAAGATACTGATATTTCTTTATTTTCAAGCTCGTGTACTAATCTCTTCTTATCAACTAATTCTAATATTGATTCTACTTTTTCCTAAATTACGAGTTTTTTTAAAAATAGAATTCAGTTTTAGAAGGTTAGTCAAACAAGTTCATATTAATCAAAGAAAAATAATATTTTGGCTATTCAAATGATAGAAGATTAAGACACAACAAATTCAGAATTTAAAGTTTCATTAATTTTACTTTGTGTATTCTTATCAATTAGTCTTTGAACTCTTAAAATCACATATTTGGACTTTAGAGATACTTTTAATTAATAACCCTAATTATTAACTCTTTTTTTTTTTGGACTCTGAACCTTAATTTCTTTTAGTTACATAATAATAAACTCTAGGTTCAAGTGAATTCATGCGCCCTAATTTTAAGTTCACATCTAAAAAAAAATTATCAACTAATTTTGATCCTTACCTTACTAGCACTCCAACTATCGATCAATTCCTTATCCCCTATTTCAAGTGTCATCATAAAACTTCAATTATTATCATAAAAGTCATATATAATTTATGTTGACGTCATGCATCCTTGTAATTTCGTTGATAGTATCATTCTCTTTTTCTTCTTCTTTCTCCTTCTACCGTATCAAAGTGAATTGTTAATAATTTGTGTCTTCTGAAAACAAGAAAGCACCTCACAAAATAATGGTGTTGTTAAGATCTGACACCGATTCATTTGCTCTAAAAGGAGATATATTTATATCCTAATGAATTTTCTTTTTCCTTTTCCTTCTATGAAAGTGATTTTGTAGTGTTATGACTAAATGTGTTGTAGTTATGATGGTTTACATAATGGTTATAAAGGTTAGAAGGTGAAAATGTTTGTATGGGGTGCTTTACTATATATATATGTCAAAGTATATTTGGCGAATATTTAGTATATGTCAGGTGTATAGCATTATATATGCAATATTATACACATGGCATACAAGTACATACACCGATATATATACAAGTGTATATACTATTTACGTACTAGATAAACTTGTCTAGTTCAAGAAATCTCGAGATATTGTATTTTTTCTTGATAGAGAAATTATTTCTAATAAAGTCAAGTCATAAAGGATATCTTCATCTTAACCGACGAGCTTATATTAAAAAAATTATAAAGTGCATCCCCAAAATACTGTGTAAATGCAAGATATTTTATGCATCAACCCTTTAAGCATTTATCAATTACTACATTATTTCTCATCTCTGAACGCCTAAATATCTATCAATTTACTCTGCAAGTATATACACCTCAAACCATATATAGTTTTATCGTAAAAATCTGACCATCAATGTAATAGTCAAATCTATCATATATCGACTTCATGCATCTTCATAATCAGTGGCGGAATCAGAATTTTGATTAAAGGGTGTCAAAGAAGTAAAATCATGTATAAAATCCACGGAGTGTCAATATGTGATATATGTAATGCTTTTGCCTAGCTATACAGTGTAATTTCTGAGTGTTTAAACAAAAAGGTGATTCCGCCACAATTCATAATTTAGCTAACGACATCCTTTTTAAAATTACGAATATTTGTCTTAAACGATGTAAAATAAAAGTCCCTTTTATAAGTTGTCAAACAAGTTGTTAATCAAAGAACAATTATTTTGACTCTTCACATTATAGAAGATTAAGACGACAACGGATCCAATATTTAAAGCTTCACTAATTTATTTTATGTGTTCTTATCACCAAAGTCATTATATATATTCTTAAAATTACATATTTAATTTGGACTTTAAAGACACTTATAGTTAATAACACTAATTGTTAATTCGTTTTTTGGACTTTGAACCTTAATTTTACCGGAAAAAACAACTATGGGTTCAAGTGAAATTATGCACTCTAATTTATGTCATGCACCTATTTTGCATCAGCTTGTACGAATTAATATAATTTATGTCAACCATTGGGTTTGGGGTGGGGTGGGGGGTTCATTAAAAGAAAGAGCAATAATTAAAATATTTTCATGATCAGTTGTCAATATTCTAACTGAGCAGCATGTTCAAAATAGAGGTGAAATTAAAGTAGATGGAGACTAGGAAGGATAAAATACATCCTTATCAGAACTAATTTCGTTCGATGCATGTCGATGAGGGGGGCTCCAAAAGGAGAAGAGACGAATGAGAGATTTTCATATCATATTAGGAAATATGATTCCTAAGTATCAGTTTCAAAGATATTTTCAATTAATAACCCAATATAATCATATTTTTCAAAATATAGAAATTTAAGAAAATATAGATATTTCTTAATTTCAGGCTTGTATCTGATCTCTTCTTATCAACTATCTTTGATCCTTATCTTACAAGCACTCTAATCATAGACCAATCCCTATTTACAATGGTCGTCATAAAACTCCAATTGTTGTCATAATAGCCACATTTATCTTAAGTTGATTTCATACATCTTTGTAATTTTTTTGATAGTATCGTTTTCTTTTTTTTTTCCTTTCTCTTTCTATTGTATCAAAGCAAATTGTTAATAATTTTTTTCCTTCAAAAGAACTTGAAAGTACCTCACAAAATAATGACGTTGTGGCTATCAGATCTTACTAGCGCCAATTCATTTGCTAGAAAAGGAGATATATTCAGATCCTAATGAACATTCTTTTTCTTCTTTTCTTCTACGAAATTGATTTTTGTATTGTTATGACCAAGTATATTGTAGTTATGATGATTTACGGCAATGATTATAATGATTTGAAGATGAAAATAATTATTTGTGTGGTGAATCTCACTATATAAACATCAGAGTATGTTTGGCAAAATTTTAGTATATGTCAGGTATATAGTATTACATATACAATACTATACGGGTGGCATTCAAGTACATACACTGATATACATGTGTATATATCATTTATGTACTGGATAAAACTTGCGTAATTCAAAAAAATCTCGAGATATTATACTTTTTCTTGGTAGAGAATTTTTTTTTTTAATAAAATCAAGATCTTAAACGATGAGCATATATAAAAAAAAACCTAAAATACTTCTCTTGAATCCTACATAAATATAAGATACTTTATGCATCAATCCTCAAAAGCATTTCTAATTACTATATTTTTTCTTATCTATTGCGTTTAAATATCTATCAATTTACACCGTAAGTATATAGTATAACTTAAATCTTCTAGAGTGTTAGTTTAGACATTTCAAGTAGCATATCCTACCCAAAGAGGACTCAATGCTTATATGAGACAAAAGGCTACAGCACATACCAACAACACTTTGCTGTCACTATGAAGCCCAAAAACTAAAGAAGAAATTGCTTTTTATCAACAAAACCTACCAACCCTAACCCCTAAAATCCCTCTATCTACTCCTATACCTGCCTTCCTGCCAAAGTTCTCTAATCCCAAATGATGTTCAGACATGAAACTCTAGGACCCATTTCAGCTGTATGTTTCTATGTACATTCAATGTATCTCATCATAGATTTCTAGATCTGTATAGCTGCTGATCATGGATCAGTCCTTTTTCAAATCTTGAATTCATGGTGTAGATTGAGTTTTGTGGATCTGTAGATGTAGAATTGCAACTTGGGTGTGTTTAATTTCATCATTTGGAGGGACATTTTGGTTGGTTTCTCTTATCTTGTTTGCTTGGTGTATGACTGCTAGGGTTTCTCCATTTTATCCAAGATTGAAGCTTTTTTAATCAAAGATTGGATCTTTAGCTTTACAGATGGCTGGTTATCAACAGAGAACTGACTTTATTTATGGGGTTTATCAAGAAACAGGATCTGGGTACTAGCTGCAGGAGGATTTTGGGTTTGGTA
Organism: Solanum acaule; assembly: GCA_036250505.1. Lineage (NCBI taxonomy): Eukaryota > Viridiplantae > Streptophyta > Magnoliopsida > Solanales > Solanaceae > Solanum > Solanum acaule. Next base: position 14,013 of record JAJOOR010007855.1, read on the forward strand.
CAAAATTCCCATCAAAAATTGGTTCTTGAATAGGTGAATTAGGTTGCATTGGGTGTTACTGTTGAGAAATTTTTTGAAACGAGTGTTGTATAGTTTATTATCTGTTGAGGTATTGGTGTTAACATGTCCTTCAAGAGTATGATTCAGGACATGAAGGATGAGTTCGGGAGCATTTCGCGGAAAGGATTTCGCTCTAGGTCACATAGGGTGGTTCAGGATTGTACGGTGACACTCGATGCTTTGAGGCAAAGTTGTTGGGCTAATATGCCGCCTGAGCTATTGAGAGATGTACTAATGAGGATTGAGGAGTCCGACTCTGATTGGCGTCCGAGGAAAAATGTGGTTGCGTGTGCTGGTGTTTGCAGGAGTTGGAGAGAAATAATGAAGGAAATTGTCAAAACACCTGAAGTTAGCGGGAAATTGACGTTCCCAATCTCCTTGAAGCAGGTTCATCTCTTGTTTTTTATAAACTATCAGTGCAGTGCTTTATGTTAGTTTGACACTTTGACTGAAGGTAGTTATCTGCATTGGGGATGAACCTTATAGTTGATGTTATATCTACTACTGTTGTTAGAAAAGCATTTGTTTTTTCTAATAAACAAGCTAATATTGTTTATTGAAATGAAAGGGGTCCAGGTAGAGTGGAATGAATATAGATAATTCTTTTAGACTAAACCAATTATTTTGTCCTTAAGTTTCTTTTCTCTCTCTTTAAATTACTAAATCTCACGGCATTATTGCAGATCTAGCTAAAAACAGAACACAATAAAAGTAAATTATTCATATAGACGATATCATCTAGACATGATAAGTGTGGCATTTAGGAAGTCTCTAATTTGCTGTAGAAGGCAATATTTAGTAGGGATAATTACCTGACAGAGCAACGTCAACCCTCTAATTACCCTTTATAGTGATAGTTTTAAAAAAATTACCAAACATAGCTGTACTTTGGATTTTGTAGCAAATCCCTAAAAGTATACCCTTGCTTCCCCCGGCTCTTCTCTTTTTCACTTCCATTCCCATGTTCTTCTTTGTTGATCGCTCCTCTTAACTCTTTTTTCTCATTTGCTATTCTTTCAAGTGATTTTCAAAGTTGCAGCTAGAATGTTGATGTGTTGTATCTGGAATGTTTCTGGGCATGTGCATAGGAGGTGCATTGACGCCCTAGTGAGAAGGTGCGGGAGGCTGGTGGTAGGGGGCACGCTGAAGAATATAGGTAGGTTGAAAAAGTATTGGGCAAAGATGATTTGATAGGATATGGCGCATCTTCATATTACCGAGTACATGATTCTAGATAAGAAGGAGTAGAAGTCGTGTTTAGAGTAGAAGGTTAGTAGGGGTTAAATGTTGTCTTTTCATGCGAAGGTTTAGACTTGTTATGGTCTGTTGTGGTACTTGTCGTACCCTTGTAGTTTTTGTCAATGTTGTTTATTGTGTTTCAATTATCACGCTCTTTTTCGATTATTATTGTATTTTTCTTGTAGACCTTACATTGTTTTCTTATTAACGATTATGTTTTCTTCATTGGTTTCTTCTTCTTTTACTTGGATTTGATACATTTGAGCAGACGATCTTTTGGACATAGCCTCTCCACCTCCACGACATAGTGGAAAGGTGTGTGTACACTCTACTCTCCTCGGACCCCATTTAGTGGAATTTCATTGAGTATGTTGTTGTTGTAAAGGATACTGAATGAATGCAAGTACAAAAGTTACAACAACAACATACTTACTGAAATTCCACAAAAGGGGTCTAGGAAGGGTAGAGGTTGTTTCCAAAAGACTCTCGGCTCAAGTGTAGCAAATTCAAGTACAAAGAAGAAGAAAACAATGTAAAAAACATAACAACTAACAAGGAAAGCGGTGGAAAACCTACAAGAACAACAAAATAATGCGATAATTGAAACACAGTAAACAACAGACGACGATAGATATCAAAAGCAAGAACTACAATAATACGACTAGTACTACAACAAATACCAACAAGCCTAAACCTGAGGAAAAAAAAGACAACGCTCCACTTCTCACCTTTTACCCTAGTACGCATCTTCCACACCATCCTATCTAAGGTCATGTCCTCGGTAACTTGAAGTTGTATCATGCTTTGTCTAATCACCTCTCCCCAATACTTTTTTGGCCTACCTCTCCTCGTACCTACTATAACCAATGTCTCGCACCTCCTTAGCGCCTGCGCATCTCCTCTTCGCATGTTTAAACCAGCTCAATCATACTTGCCTCATCAAAGAAAGTTACTAAGAGCAAAACTATTCTCTTCTTTTTAGAAGGGGTGGTTACTCCAGTTGAAATGTCAAAGCAAATAGCTATTTCAAGCAACTATAACTTAGTTTGAACCATATAGCAAACCTCATAAATCCTCAGTAGTCAGTACACCTGTAGATGATTCACAGCAAGAGATGGGAGATAACTTAGTTTGAACCATAGAGCAAACCTCAGTTGTCTGTACGCCTGTAGATCTATTAAATCCTTATTTACAGCAAGAGATGTGAGATCTTTTGGCATTTATTACATTCTCATTTATGTTCCCATTAGATTACTCTGTAGCACATTCAAGGTATTTTTATGGTATGCTTCACTCATGATAAATGTTTGTAACATGTTATATGACCATAAACAACTATAGACCTGCAACCTACTGCATTCTTATGCACTTGAGTGAAGATTCTGCTGAAGTAGTGTGGAAGACATTCTCAACTTAAGGCAGGGTTGTTGTTTATTTTGTGCGAGAGTAACTCCAACTGGAACTTTAGAGGCATTTGGAAAGGTCCCATGTTCTACAACATTTAACTTTGGTAAATAACAACTATTGACTGATTATGCATTCAATGCACTGGAAAGGGGGGGGGGAGGGTAAGAGGGAGATAGAGAACAAACAGACGGAACAATTATTGCAACAGCCATGAAGAGAGATGATTATAGCTTATGAATACAATATGCTCAGTATATGCTTTATATATACCAAGGACTGAAAAATTCTGTCAACCTACAAGAAACCTTTTGGAATGATATTTTGCTAAGACTGCTAGCAACTGTCTGTTGGAATTACTACTGAATGGTTGTACTTTTTCAAGCTGTAATAGACTTATCGTCTAAGTTATATTTTACTTGTATTTGTTGCTCATACCACTTTGAGCTGATGGAACAAAACCAGTTGCTGCACACGATTAATTTATGTTGTTATATATTGTTCTCTAACATTTACATTCCTGTGTACCTATTTCTTTCCCTTTTCCCAGTTAAAGTATGCAAACTAGAACAATCTTTATCTGCTTTCAAATCATAGTGAATGATCACTTTCTCTTCTTGCAGCCTGGGCCAAGAGACAAACTTGTTCAATGTTTCATCAGAAGGAACCGCAGCTCACAGACATATCACCTCTTCCTTAATTTAAATGAAGGTGAATAAGCATTTAGTTCATTTTCACTTCTTTCTTTCTAGGTGTATTAAGCACCCTTCTTGTCTCTTTTCCCTCTTTTCCTTTTCAGTGTATCTTTTGGTACAATCAGATCATCGGAGGCTTCCTTTGCTATACCTGCACCTATATAGGATTTCTTTGCTTATATTATTCAGGCTAAATGATATTGCACTGACCTTCACTACTTGGCTTTTCATACAGTTGCTAACGATGATGGTAAGTTCCTTCTTGCTGCTCGGAAGTGTAAAAGGCCAACATACACAGATTACATCATTTCTTTAAATGCTGAAGATGTTTCCAAGGGTAGCAGCACCTACATTGGGAAGCTGAGGTTTGTCGCGCTAGTACGTCATTTGTTACTTTACAGTCATCTTGCTGACTGCTGTCTCCTTGCTGAACTTTGTAACAGATCCAACTTCTTGGGGACCAAGTTCACTGTCTACGATGCACAACCATCTAATGCAGGAGCTAAAGTCAGTAAATGTCGCTCTACTAGATTTGTTGGGATGAAACAAGTCTCTCCAAGAATACCCACTGGCAACTATCCTGTAGCTCACATCTCATATGAGTTGAATGTCCTGGGGGCTAGGTAAGAGATAGTTCCTTTTGTGTGCTTTTATCTACAGGAATGTCCAATAAAGGAAATACTCCCTGCATGCCTAACTGGCTGGCATCGTTCATTCTTCAGTTGTCCATAAAATCCAATTCGCTCTTCTAAAAAGAACGTAAAAGTAAGTTAGTGTCAGTTCATACCAAAAAGTAAATGTCAAGATTAATTTAATAAGATTTTGGTGTCATAAGAATATTACACTTTTAGAGGTTGAAAACAGAATGGCTACTTTTCTTACTGATTGAAGAAAGGGTGGTTGTCTACTTGTCCTTCACTTGCCAATTGAAATAAATTGTTTTTTTGTGTCAGGGGGCCCAGGAGGATGCTGTGTATCATGGACGCAATTCCAGCTTCTTCTATTGAACCTGGGGGTTTAGCCCCTACGCAAACAGAATTTGTTCCGGTGAATGTAGATTCCTTCCCCTCCCTCCACTTTTTTAGATCAAAATCAACTCGCGTGGATAATTTCTCATCCGGGCCTTTACCAAGTCCAAAAGATGAAGTTCTAACTTTGAAGAACAAAGCTCCTAGGTGGCACGAGCAACTCCAATGCTGGTGTCTTAACTTCAATGGCCGGGTGACAGTCGCTTCTGTAAAAAACTTTCAGCTAGTTGCTTCTCTCGGGGATGGAGCTGGACAGGAAAATGAGAATGTTATTCTCCAATTTGGGAAAGTGGGAGAGGATTTGTTCACCATGGACTATCAGTATCCTATCTCTGCATTTCAGGCATTCGCTATCTGCCTCAGTAGCTTTGACACCAAAATTGCCTGCGAATGATGAGATAACAGGTGCTTCTTCTGTAACCTTCTTCTTGAAAAAACCATCATTTGATGTTATGTGCTTACTTTGATATGATTCTAGTGGAACAATAAATGTCCTTTATACCTTAATTGATGTGTACCATTTGGTAATTAATTAACTGATAAAACGACTGTCCAAGACTTATTGTGTTGTCTGTAATGTATATGCAATCTCTCATTTCTGTAATGATCGGTAGACTGAATCGTGCAGGTTCTGCAAGAAGTACTGAGGTGTTCGGATTGGGAGATTGCACTAACCCTATTTACGTTGGTTACTGAACTAACACTCAGTTAAATTGCAGTAGGTATGTTTGTTGTTGAAAGATTAATCACCCGTTCTTCATGCTCTTGGACCTTTCGTTTCTTGGATTTTTGTAAATAGACAAGGATGTTTTCACAGTTTGGTTCATCCAACTTAACTATTTCTGTTAGCACAATGTTGAACTGTAATACATATTGCACCTATCTCCTGTGTTAGATGAACTTTCATTTCTGAATTTTTGTGTTCTTTCTCATATAGTTCAGAACTGTATTATCTCATTTTGTTTTTATAACCAAGGAATTTTTGAATGAGACGTGAACCCCACGTAGAGATAAAAGACCAATGTTAGCCAAACAGGCTAGACGTTTTGGCCATCTTCTCCTTTAGAGTGGGTTTGAGTTTCGTGTAGTTTGGGAATCGATTGGTGATCTCCTTATATGAATTTGGTTAAATCTTCTCTCATTAGTTAGTTATTGTGATTGAGTTAAGCTCAAATATCGTATCTTTACATGGCTAGGTACGTGTAACGTCCATGTCTGGTTTCCCATATTATATTGCCACGCTCGACAGGTTGAGTATGCAGTTGGGCGGCAACAGGATCTTAAGAGTTGTTTAAAGTCCCACATTTATTGGGAATAGACGGATGGTCTTCTTTTATGAACTTGGGGTAGCTTTTTTTATTAAGTTAGGTCCAAGTATTATATCTTTTAGGGCTCGTTTGGTGTGAGGGATAAGCATAAATAGTTTTGAGATAAAATTTAGATGTCTTGTTTGGTTGACATGTTTGGGGTAACTTATCCCACCATTTATAGCATAGTGATGGAATAAGTTATCCCAGGATAACTAGTTCCCAACCAAACGACCCCTTACTGTATAAGTTCCCCCTCTTTCTCGATATTGCGATTTTATTTGGAATAAAAATAAATGGTTAGAATATTAGACTGGCGCAAAGGCTGGCTTATAAGACGCTTATTCATGCGTTGATTCAAACAATCATTCATTATTAATGTAAAATAATATATATTTCCATTAAAATTTATGCAACTCATTGGCTATTGGACGCTTTGTCCCATTTACTTTAACCCAAATTTCATTGGCCATTTTAAAATTTTGCCTTCAAATCATGATCTTTTAGGTTTTGGACAATTAAGGACATGTATCATAGAGTCAAGATTCAAGTCTAAACAGTGGGAGATAATTAAGAACACTTTCCGGTTGTGGTGCTGGCATCAATATCTCTGACTTGAAAAAGGAGAATTTAGGGTTTTAAAGAAGTTATTTTAAAATATATTTAAAAAATTAACGGTTCAATAAATTGAGTTGTTATGTATATCAGATTGATAAAAAATTTGATGGACAAACGCGCGTAGAAGCATCTGTTTAGTGGGCAGTTTTGTGCCCTTACTATTAGAGCTAGTAAAGTTCAATTAGATATGGCTACCGACAAGTGGAAGATACAACTTTGTGGTTCAACAATTTGCTGTCAGTATCATCTAACATCATATACATAGTCAATATAAAAAAAAGATCGATCATATTATGACAATTAAGAGTATATATTTGATGAAGTTAAGATTTGGGTTCAATTAGTAGGAGGTAATTTAGAATACTTTTTTATCGTGATGGAATTGCACCAGAGATCAATCTATAGCCTATTGTTATTTGTCTTGGTAATTGCCGAATTACATGCAGCATAGTATTGATTAACGTAAGTGGAGTTAACGGTAGACTGAAAGTTTGAAGACATGCCCTAGAGTTCAAGGGTTTCAAGTTAAGCAATAGTAAAACAAAGTATCTAAAGTGTAAATTCAGCTTTGTAACCCAGAGATGGAAATGAAGATTAATTCACAGGTCATACAAACAAAGAAAGTTTCAAGTATCTTGAATAAATAATCTAAAGAGATATGAAAATTGATGACGATGTCACACATAGTACTAGTGTAGGGTGGGTGAAATGGACGCGAGCCTTCAGGTATTGTATGTAGGAACGTGTTACCAAGACTTAAAAGATGAATTCTATAAAATGGTGGTCAGACAACATTGTTATATGAATCGAGTCATAATATTGTTGAGTTAAGAACCACCGCACACATTTAGAAGATAAAAAGATAACGGAGATAAGAATACCAAAACGAATGTGTGAATATTATAAGTCACTTAATCTTTAATTTATACGAATAAATTTACTCAACTATTCTTTTGTTTCACTAAAAGTCATTTATCAATGGAAAATTTGTTGTTTGGTGGGATATATTAGAAATTTTAATATACACATTATGCATCTTATTCAATGTTATAGTGTGTAATTACATACCTATACATACGCACTTAATATACGAAACCAAACACAACATAAAATTTCAACATAATTAATCTCACAATACTAATACATCATACTCAATATTATACTTGTACAATCTAACAATATAATTAGTTATCTCACCATATACTATATAAAAAGACTTATATCATCATCGTAGTACATATAATAATTTCATATGTACAAAAATTTAAGAGTATGAAATGCAACAACTTACTATATAAGCAATAGCACAAACTCAGAAGAAATAAACTAAATAGGCAGATGACTTGTGCTCAAATTTCACATTTCAAACACAAGTAGTATAGCCACAGACTATAATATCAAAGCTGGAATTGAGTATAGTGTAAGTAGACACTTTATTATAAGGTCGATAGAAACACTATTTTCGATAGACCTTCAAATAGCAATTCACTCGATACACATCGAAGAATAAGAAACTACTTTGGCCTCAGATTAGCATATTGGCACATTTATCATAGCAACAACAACCCCATGGTAACAACCATAGGTGCGCAAAAAAGGATGTTGTTGCCGCTCGTGCAAATATTTTTGTCATCACTGGCCATAATCCTCCAAAACAAACCAAAAATGAAAAATTAAGCAAGCAAATAACAAAATTTTACGAATATAAAACTCGATTAGTAAAAATCATATGATAGATTAGGATTTGACTGTTAAATAATTCATGAATTTATAATTCAATGAACTGTGGAGTGCAGCAAATAAGCGGCGAATGCTTCAATGTTCGAATTAGGGTTAGGGATTATAGTAAAAGGAAGAAGAAGATATAGGTGCTCAAAATTGAAAGCCTATTAGGCCCAAATGGTTTTGAACTGTATTGCTTGTTTGGCCCGTTTTTTCAAGTGACTTTTACCTATACAATATTAATAGGGCAAACTACATAAATCCCACTAGTTTAGGTCCTAATTACTAAGATTCTCAATAGTTTCAAATATTACTTTCTCTATCATATTTCATGTTTGAGATACATAAATTTGAATCCGCGAGATACATGTATCTGTCGAATTTTAAAAAAGAAAAATAATAAATTTCATTAATATATTATTAATAAAAGACAAAAACATGTATATCTTGGTCATTTAATTTGACTAATTTCATTTTATTATTCTTAAAATAATAAATTCATTAGTTTGATGTATCTATTATCAATATATGATGTATCCAACAAACTAAACACTAGATACATGAGTATCATACAAATACATTCATATGTATATAGAAGTATCTAGTATTAATTTCATGTATCTATTTATCTAACCTATTAATTTCATGTATCTATTTATATGACCTAATATTAATTTCATGTATCTATTTATATGATCTAATTTTAATTTCATGTATCTGTTATATGTATCTAGTATTAATTAGATGTATCAAGTATCAATTTCATACATTATATTCAAGAAGATGTATCTCGGATACATAATATACATATAATTATATGTATCTAAATATGGAATGTAATTAAAACGCACGAACTTAGGAATAAATCACGAGTGTTGAGTATTTGTCTTATCATTAATCCAAAAAAATAAAAAAATTCAAATCATTGTACGGAATTAATGACCGTAAATTTTTATCCATTAAAAAGTATGGAGAACTAATAGATTCAAACAATGTAAAAATCCTAAAATCGAACTTCAAATAATTAGAGCTTCGAATTAGATACATTAACATGGTAAGAACAGAGTTACAATACAATATCTCGAAATAACTTAACAAAATCTTACTTTACCTATTTATATAATGTTGATTATAGAGAATTGATTATGAATTTAGTACATGCAAACATGTATTGAGATGCTTGAGGAAGAAAGGGGTAATGGTAGATGTGTGTGAAACAAAACATGTATTGAAATGGTTGAGAAAGAAAGGGGGTAGTGGTAGATGTGTGTAAACAGTGAATAACGTGGGGGAGTGAGCTGATGGTGTGAAGAGAGAGGAAGTAATTTGAATTGTTAAAGTCCCATTAATTAAGGAGATATACTTTAAGATAATTATTAAAAATCATATTTAAGGGAATTGTGTATCTAATTTAACTTTTTTTAAAATATGGTATAATTATTAAAAAGTGGTATTATATGTAATATTTTTAAACTAGAGGTAAAATGTGTATATATGATAGTAAAGTATGTCTAGATGGTAAAATTGGAAAAAAAAACTACTTAATTACACTAACATTCCTGTCATAAATACTAATAATTCAATTTTATAGTTTGAAATAATTATATATTGTCTTACTAATTAATAACTTCAATCAACATGGGTTGTGATGCACGGGTGGGAGTGTTTCTTTCTTAACTAGAGGTCTTGGGTTCGATCCCTAGGTATGGAGAGAATCTTGTTGGAAGCGTCACCCACGAATGAGCCCTACAGTATACGATCTGATTTAGTCGGAGCTCCAATGTGTCCCACCCGACACCGGTGGGACACCAAAAAAAACTTCATATTATATTTAAACTAAAAAATAATAGATACATGTATTAAAGATAGCATATACATTCTGAAAATACATAAACATAGGGAGATAGACAAGCGAGAGAGTCAATGTATCTCAGATACATGTGAATCACACTAAATATATGTATTCGGAATAAGAGAGACATTCCAGAAACATTTTTAAATACATGTACATAAGGAGAGATGCGAGCGAGAGAGTTTGTGTATCTCAGATACATGTGAATCACGTTTCATACAATGTATTTGGAATAAATTACACCTAATTTGACTTGCATCCATCTAGGGAAGTAAATTTGGTACAAAAGAAGGTTTTGAAAGTTAAAATAAAGGCACCTAATTAGGCCCAAGCTAGTGGGATTAGTATTGTTTGCGTAATTTTTTTTTAGAAAAATAAGAATAAAAGTAAATATAGGGGCTCAATTATAGGGTTTGGTGGGAAAATCTGTTAGCTTCTTTTTCAAAATATGTACAATCTGGTAGAAATAAGTATATAGTTGGCATATACAAAATACACAATTATATCATTGTATGTATTTGTCTTGTACTGGTACACTGAACAGACATCTAACATTAAAAATATACACAATTTATTAGTATTATTATTATTCCTCTTTGATTATCAATTTCAAATTCCAACAATAGTCAACTATAATCATCACCAAATTACTTCAAAAAATTGACATATAAATTCGATAGATATTCTCAATCTTTGCAACAAAACCAAATCTAAGGTGATAACAATTTCACAATATTCGATTTTTTAATTCAAAGCTTTTTAATGGTTATCAATAAAGCCTTTAATGTAGTTTACAACTTTGGAAGTGATTAGAATCTCATTTCTTAATTTTGAATACAAGAAATATTTACAATTGGTATTTAAACTTTATTTTCATCGATATGAAAAACGTTTTGTGGAGTAATTTGTTTTGACATCATTTTATAGTTTGATCCACTCTTTCAATACTCTTGTCGTTACAAAAGATTCCATCAATATTAATCGTTACTCAGTAAAATAATGAGCTTTTTATAAGGGCATTATTCATAAAAAAAAATTCTATGTAACTTAGTTAAAAATAGTTACTTGCCTTTTTACTAAAGGGAACCTGAATTTTACTCTGTTGGAATGTATGCGTCCACTAGTTATGATAGGACCAGGTCCTTAGCACGATTACAATAGCAGAAAGTAAATAAATGCTGAAAGTAAAGATTGAACACGCAATTTTACGTGGAAACCTCCTTGCTCAAGGGAGTAAAACCACGACTTGTCTCATAGGATTTTCAAACTGCTTTTACTACTTCACAAGCCAAAGTAAAACCCATTTTACAACACACACGAAATTATCTTACTAATCTCTATTCTGAGTAATACACTATCACTCAATGAGCCAAAGCAATACCTGCATTGCCCACTATACTAACCCAACTGATTAATATAGACTTTGACGTAAGACACTAAGTTACTCACAACTAAGTTCTTACAATGATTCACCCAAGGTTGAAACGTTTCTATCACAAGCGAAACGATTCCTACAATATTATATGCACAAATACAAGCGATCAAAGTAACAACTGGTACAGGAAGCAATAATGCAATCTATTAGGTCTCTTGTTGTTTTGAAGCTTGAATATCGTCTCTCTATGAATGAATGAGGATGATTTGTTGTTTGTTGTCTTGAATATTTCAACCATCAAGAGTTAATACACGTTGGACAAACAACCTCGTCGCTTCTAGTTGGTGTAGTACACTGGCGACTTCACCAACTTCTGACGCAGACAGCTTTCCAGTTGTACAACATATGACCTTGGACGAGATTACTCTGCAGAGGACCGGGTCCCTGCACTTGTGAGGAGATCATCAAAACATTTGGGAGCATTTCATAAATCTTTTTCTATGTAACTTAGTTAAAAATAGTTACTTGCCTTTTTACTTAAGGGCACCTGAATTTTACTCATTCATAAACATTGTACTAGAAATTATGTGTACTCAAAGTTTTTAAGCTTCAAGGATCTAATAAGTGTTAAATTCACTTTTCTAATGACATTATCGATCAATTGCATCAAAGCTCAGAATGATATCATAACTTATCTTATTTGTCATTGATTAATTATTTCTTTGTTATTTATCTCTCATTATGCAATTCATCTTTCAAGCAAGTTAATTATAATTTCGTTATCCGATGAATGTATATATTGTTAAATCCCGTATATGAATTCAACTCATGTATCATTTTGAGAGCAAACAAGATTCAGCGTAGTTATCATTAGACTACTCATAAATCATACCAAATCGTTACAATTATTTATATAAATCATGGAATGCACCAACCTATATTATAAGGTCAAATATATCATTTATCTAACCTGTTAAATAAAATATGCTTATTTTTATCAACTAAAAAAAATAATACCAATCTCACTTATACAACCAAGCAATTTTCTTGAAAGAAGTGGATAAAAAAGGTATGGGTCTCCAAGAGGATCAATATGGACCCAATGATATATTGAAATATGTGATGCTCAATATTTTGGCAAAAAGATCTTTTAAAACTTTTTCTAAAAATGAAGGTAAACTTGTTTTTCAAAACTATTTTTGTGGTTAAATCATTTCTAATACTCCCTACATCCACCTTTAATTGTCATGTTGCACTTTTCGAAAGTCACTTTGACTAATTTTTAAAGTGAAATTAAATTACATTAATTCGATATTTTAAATAAAAAAATTAGATATTCAAAAACTATACGGAAAGTACTATAAATTGCAATTTTTTGCATATCAATATGATGAAAAAATACATCATAAAATGTTAATCAAAGTTCTTATCGTTTGACTCTAAAAAAGAAAATCATGACAATTAAAAGTGAATGGAGGTAGTACTAAGGATATACTTTTTTGGAAATAGTCACAAAAATTCTCAATCATTGTTCTCCAAAAAAATTAGATTTCCTATAATTAGATCAAAACGAAATAAAAAAAATCACCTAAATCACTAAAATAATTATACATAAAGTAATTCATGGTTTATTTGAAATGAGCATTTTTAGTCTATTTATAAGAAAATCCAAAATCACTCTAAAAATAAGTTATGTTGAGTGAGGTTAAAACCAAGCTAATATAAAATTATCTTATGCATAACCTATAAAACTTTGATCGGATTGAACTGATCATCAATTTTGTAAGTCATATTTAACACCCCCCATAGGCAAAACACAAAACAATATCTTGTATTTATGTAAGATCATAAAAAAAAAAAATTATTCATATAAATCTCCCGTTTAAAAAAATTAACTAAAAGTCGATACATATTAACTTTATAAAAAATTGGACAATTCACAATAACAACTAATTACTAACTTGATTGAGATACCATGAGTGAAATTCTATTTAAAGATTTACTCTCTTGTCATTATCTATTTGAATTGTACATGTTAAACTTGTAACACAGAACGTGATTACTGTATTTTAGAAGAACATTATATGCTATACCTATAAATATATAATGAACAGTTCAAACTTCATCATTCTTTCCCAACTAAAATTGAAAGGGTTGTATCACCTTGAGATGACGATTCGTTTCCCACCCTAATGAGATAGGAAATGAACACATTTGTTATATCACGAGTCAAGCCTTCTTCCATCTTCCTATTTCATTCTTCTCTCTCCGTTATACTTATAAACAATTAGAATTAGAACAAGCTGACAAATATACCTTTGATAAATATTCTTCTGCGCCCCCCTCTCAACACTTACATAATAAATTAACGTTTCAGAATATAAGTCGATTTATTTTTAGAATTTGTGTTATTAAATTACATTTTTGGATATTGGTATGTATCTCCTTCATGAATCCTCTTCCAATGATTTTTTTTCTTTCTTGTTCAATCATTATTATGTATTTATCATGTCTAAAAGTGATATATCGTGTTATATCAAACTTGTCAAAGTATGCTCAATAATATGAATACCACTAAATAACTGACATTTGCAAAAAAAAATAAAATGAAATTGGGATAGAAAAAAGAATATGCAATGTAACCATCACTAACATATTTTCATGCTATGGAATTAGCTCAATGCCTTAATTTTCATTGGTTAATTTCGTGTAATATTGCCTCACGTCACTAAGGGAGAATAAATTCCCAACTTCAAACGAAAAATGATCATATTTATTCCTCTACGTTGAAAATTATATTTACTCCTCTGCCTAATGGCTTAGCTAGAAATTTCATTGATTCGAATATGGGCGTCACGTAAATTTTAAGTATACTTTTGTCACTATGTTATAGTTTGTCATTGATCGTTAGGGTATTCAAAATATTACATATGCCAATATAAAGTAAAATTGACCTTTATTGTTTTATGTAGTGTTTATATGAATATATTATATTTTTATCTCAATTAAAATTTATGTTCCATATAAATCTTCGAAACGACCCAATACGGGTTTATTGTGTTAGTTGGGTAAGGTGACTATATTGAATCAAGTAGAAGAAAATGAAGAATTATATTGGTGGAAAATTTTAATTGAGATAAAAATATGTCCACATAAAATTCATGTAAGATACTAATAAAGATGGAGATATGAGAATTAATCTGTTCAAAAATAAATATGTATCTAAAATTGAATGATAAAAACAAATGTATCAAAATAATGTGATAAGAATACATAAAAAAAAAAAAGTTCTTTGAAAGTACATGAATAAATATGGTTTTTTTTAATCATCAAATTTTAAATATATTTAAAGAAAAATATGTGAAATAATGTAGGAGAAGAAGACTAGTCAATCGTAAAAACGGAAAGACGTATTGACTAGCAAATTTGCAATTTTATTTTATTTTTTTGTCAAGTTAGGTAATAAGAAACGTGACTGAAGTGACATAGGGACATATATAGTGTCAGTTTTTACTATCACAAAAATAATTATTATTAGGGTTCATTTGGTTCATGAACTAAGTAGAATATTTAAGGATTAAGTTTGCCACAGTTTAAAATTTAAATTATTTTTAATTAAATAAAATTTAGATTCAATTTCAAACTTATATCTTAACTAATTTCACGAGATACTGTCATTTTTCATCAGTAATAGGTATCATGTAGCTCTAATCATCAAACTTAAGACAGATAAAAAGAATCACCCAGTGTCTTTTGTATTCGTTGAATTTTGAATGTGAGATCTCATGATTCTCAACCACTCCATTGACCACTAGACCATATCTTTGGTGCAATTCTGGATGTCTATCTTATTCCAATGTCATTATCAATTTCATAGTTTGGATAAACTAATCCAAAAATTATAATCTTGGAATAACGTAGTCCACAAACTGACGACCCCCTAAAGGACTAAGGGGCTGTTTGGTTGCTTATGCAAATATTAAAAAAGCAAAAAATTGGTTATACAAGAATTAGTCAGGCAAAGTTTAGTTATTACATTTTGTACCCTACACAAATTAACTATAATTTAAACATATTTAATTTACGTGTGGGATTGTAAGATAATAACCAAAAGTAATAGAGTATTATATTAACTATGCTATTTTTAATACATGAATAATTTCTCGTAAACGAGCAACCAAACAACCCCTAACTAATAAATTATTGGAGTTTGGTTGGAAGGAAAGTTAATTATCCTAAAATTAACAATTGATATTGGTAATTACCTATGGATTAAGATGGTGACTGATGGATAAAAGTAGTAGCTAATCAAAAAAAACAAATGACGGCTATAATGACTTTTACGTATGATTGGGTGAAAGAACCTGACAAAATCTCTCATATGATTTGATTTCATTGAATTTTGAAACAAAATAATAATTGAATTTTGTAAATGAAAAATTAATTTAAATTATCAAAGTAATCCATTATTTCAACTTCAAATTGATAGGAGTTTCACTTAATTATAATTTTTATCAGAGTTGATACCTCAGATGGTCACTCAACTATGCGTTCTTCTCTCAGAGAGTCACTCAACTTTCAATTTTCACTCAACTATCCACTATTTCCTCAGAAAGTCACTCAACTTTGAATTTTAATTCAAAAGTCACTTAACTATCCACTCTTTCCTCAGAAAGTCACTCAATCTATTTAATTAAAATCTGTTAATATTAATTGTTTAAATTTAGGATTAAAGGCAAATAAAATGGGTCATATTATATTTTTTAATGGGTCGGGTTAGGTGGGTGGATCACTAAATGGTTTAAATGGTATTTTTTATTTTTTAAAAATTTTGATTTGTTATATAAACAATTAATATCAGCAAATTTTAACTAAAAAACAATTAAATAGATTGAGTGACTTTCTGAGGAAATACTTAATAGTTGAGTGACTTTTGAGTTAAAATTCAAAGTTGAGTGACTTTTTGAGGAAAGAGTGGATAGTTGAGTGACCATATGAGTATTAACACATTTTTATCATATGTAATAATATAAATATATTATAATGATTTAGTTTTAAATCAAAATTTGATTGATTGATTGAAAATTAATTATGTTATGGATTTTCATAATTTCACATCAAACTTTATATAGTTAAACAAACACGCTTATGGTGGGAACTCAAATCTCTTCTTGGAATTTTTGGGAGTTTTGTCTTGAAAAAGTTAATTATACGGTTATTAATAATCCACATCTCTATTACTGATGGACAAAGGAGCCGTATACCAACAAGATTTAAGATGCGGTAGATGAAACTGTTTATTCCTTAATAAGAGGTTTTCGATTTTGATTTTGAATATAAAAAAGATGAGTGATACGGGTTTTATAACACATAAATTATAATGAATCGGGCTTTAATGCAGTAACAGGCATTAGATAAAAAGAAGTAATTTCTTTATTTTAATTTATGTGGCACTATTCATTTTTCGAGAGTTAAATAGTTTAAGTTTGACAGAGAATTTGCACCTAGAATTTTCAAAAAATTTAAATGAAATTTATATATTTTTAAACTACGTAAAAGTATTATTACTCACAATAATTTACCATTCAAAATATTTAAAAGATATATGAAAAATTTACGGTCAAAGATAAACTTGTTTGAATCTCAAAATCTGAAAAGTTCATAAATTGAGATGTACAGAGAGAGTATTGAAAACACTTATGAACTTGACGTAAATTATTAGTTTCATCTTCATACTATTTACAGTTTTAAAAACACTCATCTACTTGACTAACTAAACTTAGATACACCACTGATCTATCATATGACATAGAAAATGGTCTTTAACTCTTATAGGAGTATGAGACTCTTAATAAAAAATTGTAGAAAAGAGTTGAAAACATCTCTAAATTTGGCAAGAATCCAAAAGTGTATTCACTCATGTTGTAAGATCAAAGTTGTATTTAAGTTCGATTAGTTAAGTAAATGATTGTTTTTATGATTGTCGCTAGTTTGAGAATGAAACTACTAGATCTTCCAAGTTCTATCACATACAGAGTTATACTATATATAAATTTTTTAAATATAAATTTAAATTTAATCGAATTTCAATATTTAGAGGGACATGATGAGAGGTGTAGAGTACACGTAGGGAGGACCAATCCCATGATAACTCCTTATCATTCATAAGAGTGTGATATATAATTGGTCCCCAATAACACAGATCTAGCCCTGCAATCAGAATCATGAGATTCTCTTACATTACCATTTTCACCACTTACTATAATTATTATAAATCATATTTCTACAGAAAATTTATTTACTATACCTTTTTAAAACATCATTCTATTTTATTTTTTTAAATTGAAAACAAAATAAATAAGCTTGTGTTGTATATTATGGCTTCTAAAAAATAACCTTTTCTTTAACTTTATTTTTAATGAAAAACTTCTATAGTCATTGTCATAGCATGTTTAAAATTACAATTCTTTTTTAAAAACCACATTAAAAGAGATAAAAGAAGTACAGTTTAATTAGTTATAACAGATTATGTATTCTATTATCATGCTAATTTATTAGTCTTCAAGGGAGGATCTAATGTAGTATTTATTATGGATTCAGGTAAATTTAGTAATTTTTATGTAAATTATGTGTTTTAATTAATTAAAATTACATTAAATATCTATAAATGTTTAATCGTGAATTTAAATATTATTATAGTATTTATTTGATATCGTTCTAAAAATAGGGATAAGACAGAAGTACCGGTAGACTATGACCGAAATTCCAGAGACATATTTAACCAAAATAATGTCCT
>JAJOOR010007856.1:0-34376 GCA_036250505.1 Solanum acaule
CAAGGGGGATTATCTATCCCAAGCTTGAATCAATTGAAGACCACCTTCAAGAACCAAATCCTACACTTGTAGAAAATGTAGAAATACGGGTTAGTACAAAAATGCACCAAGTATGGTAGCCATGAATAAAAATCATTGAAACATGCTAAAAAGGGACATTTTAGTTGAAACCATGCTATATGCCAATTTGAAAATCTTCTTTGAAAGAGTTGGAAAACATCACTCATAAGGCAAATCATATATAGTTCATCATAGCACAAAGGATAACAACATAATCATAAGCATAGTCTCCAATCATAGATATAATGCAAATATCAATCATCATAAGACATAATGCACATACATAGTCAAATATCAAGATCATTTCATCATAATAGAATCATCACATAAGTAATCCTAAGTTATACTTGTGTCATGCATAGATAAGATCCTATAACCCAATCTACACTACGTACCACTTTTAGGTCACCATGCTCATACTTGTCATACATTAGTCTCATCCACAGTTAATACTCATAGACAAGGAAACATTAATATTCATTAGCTCATGTAAAGGAAAGTCAATCATAACAACAATCCAAACGGAGCATGCATTAATTCATAAATCATCATAATGTAATGGAACCACACCATGGCTACTCTCAAAGTCTACTTGTGCCATGTATGAGTGAAGTCCCATAACCTCACTCACACTAAGTAGATCTTCTTGAGGAGTCATTAGTCATAGTTCATGTTTCATATTCATAGTTCATTTACATAAGAGAAACACACCATGGCTACTCTCAAAGTCTACTTGTGACAAGTATGAATGGCATCCCATAATGCCACTCATACTAAGTAGATCCTTTTGAGGAACCATAGCACACAACTCACTTTCTTGTTCATGGAGGGAATATATCCTTAACCGACATAGACCATGTGAGCTACATGGAATCCGGTGTCATGTAACCCCACACCAAAAGAAGGTGTCCTACTTGTCTAAGGTAGAACTAAATGGATTAGCTTTTAGGTGGATCAACTAGCTAAAGACCTATGTGGGCACATAGTTACAGGATAGGGAGATTGCTTCAAAAAGCCCGGCCTATTGTATTGACGGGAGAGCTTCCATCTCATGAGATCATGTGTAGAATATCCAGCCTATTGTATTGACGGGAAGGCATATACCTCATTTTTCATATCCACTCGGTGCTAAGCATTATTCCCAAAAATTACTTGTTTAATCTTTGAATTGAATTTACATGCATGACAGAGTATCTTACCCTTCATTCAATACAACTCATAACATAGCTCATAGATTCAATAGGTGAGAACCAACTTTCAACCTTAGAATCATCATTAGTGTGTGAGTAAACCTTTCACACCAAGATCATGTGTTTTCATGAGAATGGACTTTCAATCAACATAATAGGATCATCATGGTCATGTACATTTCATGCATAGTAATGTGTAAAGATGCATATGAGAACTATACTTTCAATTAACACCATTGATACATCATAATCATGTTTATGCATGGAGTGTGTGATTGTCCTTGCAATGGCACAATAACAACATTATCAATATAGACACTTTACTCTCAAAGTGTTCATAAGCATATACATAATATCACAATCATGCATAATTCTCATATATTGCATTCAAGGATCATAGACCATATAAATCAACACATCTTGCATTCATTACATTAGACATGGACATATTCATAATTCAAGTAGTTCATTCATTGCATGTATAAGCTCATATACTCATATTGTAGGTCATGTGGGTAAAGTCCTTTCATAATTTTACCATAAACAATTCAACATGCACAATAACTTCCTTCTTAAAGCCTCCATACTCATAGTTCATTCCTTCTAGATTTTACCTTTAAAGCCCTGGGAGTCATCTTCATATCATAAGCATTACTCTCAAGCAATACCTCACATGGTCATCATGTAAACCTAACTCTCAAGGTAAACTAACCACATGCTTCATTCTTACTCAATTAAAGTCATATAACATCAAGTAAACTAAATCTCAATACTACTTCAACCATGATTCATCATGTAAGCCCTAATCAAGTTATTTCATATCTACAAGCTTTACTTATAAGCAATTCATGTCTAGGTGATCTAATCTAAGGCAATTCATCAAGAAATTCATCAATCTTAGAAGGTCACATCTAAACCCTCAATTTGCCTCTTTCATGACATAGCTCTAGGG
Source organism: Solanum acaule (assembly GCA_036250505.1). Taxonomy (NCBI): domain Eukaryota; kingdom Viridiplantae; phylum Streptophyta; class Magnoliopsida; order Solanales; family Solanaceae; genus Solanum; species Solanum acaule. The sequence goes on from JAJOOR010007856.1 coordinate 2,203, forward strand.
TACATCAATTTCACCCTATAATCTTAGGTTAATCAAGTATACATGTAGAATCATACTAAAATCATGAAATCACATCATAATATACTCACATCCAATCAATTGGACCAACTTGCAACAACTTTCATAATGTAAAGAAGGACCATTGCTAGGATTGGGGAACTCATGGATTCTTGAGGAATTCAAGTTGAAATCATATAAAATCATTAAGACATTCATAAAAAACCATAATTCAACCTTAAAAGGCAACTTTGAAAGGAATCCATGGGGTTGAGTTGAAACCCTAGCTTTTGGGGATTTCTAGAATTGAGATAAAAGCTTTTGAAGGGATTCCTTGGGTGATATCTACCCAAGGATGAAAACTACCATACCTTTATTGGAGATTCCTCATGAATTTGAAAAGAAAAGGTGGCTTCTTGGACCTTAGACCTCGACTTCTTCTTCTTCTTCAATGGAGGTTTCTAGATGGAGAAATATTGGAGGGGAGAGTATTTTGGGGTTTTGATTTTGGGTCTTGGAATAAATGATTTAATTGGGTGAGTTCTCGATTTAAAATGACTTATATAGGGGTCATTGGCTTGGGAAAAATGACATATCTTTGAGTTAAAACAATTGGGAAAAGACCCAAGAAGTTCCCCTGTTGGAAACTGCCGAAATGGCATGATGGATGCCTTCACGGACCGTCATTATCACCACCGCCCGGCAAATGGGTCGTGAAATTTTTTCAGCCTGACAGTGCTTCACTATTTCGGGCATAACCTCTTACTCCGAGATCGGAATTGGGCAAACTCGGTGGTGTTCGAAAGAGTACTTAGAGACCTTTCATTGGATAGGTACCCACCTAATTCGTTTTGAGCTATGAGATATGTTAATTTGAAGTTGACCCTACATTGTAAGTCTAATGAAAACCCTTCACGAATGACTTCACGGTCCGTGTGGGGCTTCACATACCGTTGTGATGCCCTTGGCCCTCGATTAGTAGCCTATCTTGCCACCCCTTAAGCTCCTAAAAATCCAACTCATTACCATGACCTCTACCACGGCCCGTGGTGGCCTTCACGAGCCGTCTAATGGCTCGTGGGGACGGTCCCTATTTTGGGTAGCCTTGTGAAGCTACTGCCCCACCACCATGAGTGGTCCCACGATCTTTGGTGACCACCACGAACCGTCTAGGATCTCGTGGGAGGTAGGCAGCCTTCTTTAGCTACTGCCTAGGCATCATGGGCACCACCACGAGTCGTGGTGCCCTTCACAACTGGTGTGGGCACTCGTGGATGATTTCAAGGCCCAAATCTAGTTCATGCCTAGCACTTTGCCCCTAGCTTAGTCTACTAGATTCCGAGGTGTTACACTTTTCATCCCCACACTGATGGGCAAGTGGAGCATACTATCCAAACTTTGGAAGATATGTTAAAGGCTTATGTGATTGATTTTAGGGGAAATTGGGATGACCATTTTCCATTGATTGGGTTTGCTTACAATAACAGTTATCATTCAAATATCGATATGGCTCCATTTGAGGCCTTATATGGTAGGTGGTGTAGATCTCCTATAGGAATGTTTGAGGTGGGTGAAGTTGCCCTAATAGGTTTTGAATTGGTACAAGAAGCCATGGAGAAAGTTCAGCTTATAAGGGAAAAGTTGAAAATGACTCAAAGCCGGCAAAAGTCCTATGCCAATGTGAGAAGAAAAGATATAGAGTTTGAGGTTAACTATTGGGTTTACTTGAAAATCTCACTCATGAAGGGTATAATGAGGTTTGGTAAGAAAGGGAAGCTTAGTCCCTGGTATGTAGGCCCATATCAAATTTTGAGACATGTTGGTAAGGTTGCTAATGAGTTAGATTTGCCAAATTAGTTGGCAACAGTGCATCATGTTTTCCATGTCTCTATGCTTAAAACGTGTGTTGGAAATCCAACATCCATAGTTCCCCTAGAAGGGTTGGGAGATGATGAATGTATTTCTTATGAGGAAGTTCCGGTAGAGATTTTAGACCAGCAAGTCAAGAAGTTGAGGAACAAGGAAATAGCTTTCGTGAAGTTTTTGTGGAGGAATTGGTTAGTTGAGGGTGCTACCTGGGAGGCCGAGGCCGATATGATGTCCCGATATCCTCATATCTTTTCTTCTACTCCTATTCTAGCTTGAGGTAATGAATGCCTCTTGGTTTGTCCTTGCTTTGGAAGTCATGTGTTTTTATGTGTTTCCATGATTTCCTTATGTGATGCATGTTCATGAAAACTTGTGTTTTGAAAGAAATGAGTTTACATGCTTGATTTTCCTCATATTGTTGTGCATTGAGTATGAGTTGCCTATAGACTTCATGAGATGAATTGATGAACATACTTTAGCTATGCTTTTGAGATCGAATTGCATATGAGCTCCATGAGATTGTGTTAAGCATGCTTTTAGCTTGGAGAAGGTAGTTCCTCCTTGAAAATGAGTAATGTTGAATTTTCATGCATATTGGGTTGCTAGATGTAGTTCCTACTTCCTTATAATGCATTTGAGTATGATTAGCTTGGAGTTGATGTTTCCTCCTTATTTATGTGCATTGCATGCATAATTGGCTGATAGAGTTAGTTTCACCCCTCTTATGATATTTTGAGAGCGTCCTAGCTTGGAGTCGATAGTTCCTTCTTGGTTGTATGCATTGCATTGTAGGCTGGGTTGTTAGTTCTTCTCCTACTCTTTTAGAACCAACTTGAATCTCATTCGAGGACGAATGATCCCAAGGGGGGGATATTGTAACACCCTGGATTCGGAAGAGGGAAGCCTAGCAAAATTCAGAACTTATAGGTGCCATCCACGCAGGCCATTCACGGCACGTGGGTTGAACCACGGACCGTAGGTAGACCCGTGGAAAGACCACCAAAAAGTTATCCAAGCCAAGGACCACGATTGGACCTTCAGACCGTAGGTGGGTCCACGGTCTGTGGTCTAGGGGTCGTAGGTCGAGGCAAAACTCTCTGACCACCAACCACGAGTGTCCAAGACGGATCGTTGGTCAATCCACGGTCCATCGGTGGTGGGTCGTGGGTCACTGCTGGCAGTTGAGTTTCAGGGTAGTTGGATATTTTCCTAATTAATTAGTTCTTATACTACGTCGTTTTACCCTTCACTAAGAACCCTATATAAGCTTTTTCAACCCCCAAATTAACTCATTCACTTCATTCTTCTAAATTCACAAAAGAAAACCAAATCTCCTCTCCAAATATTTCTCTCTCTAGAAACTTGAAGAAGAAGAAGGATTCAACCTAGGGTTTCAAGACAAGATCTCAATTTCTCCATTGAAGGCTAGCTTTTGAATTCAAGGTATGATCGTTTTCATCCATGGATTCATTTCATTCATGAATTTCCCAAATTACTCTATTTCAAAAGGTAGAATTCCCCATTGAGTTAGGGTTTTCTTCAATTATCATGGGTTCTTTTCATTATTGATTTAAATGATTGAATTATGCTCTCTTATGAATGAATTGATGAAATATGATGATTTTCTGATGATTTTTCCATGAACCGATGTAATCCCCATGTTTTCAAGTTATGAATCATATGATGTGAGATTGAAGAGTTTTATGAAATTGAAGCATGTATTTCAAGGGTTACATGATTTTTATGATGAAATCCATACCTAACCTATGTTTTCTAAGAGTTGATGATTGAAAGTGGGTTTTGAACCTCAAGAGGTAAATTATGGACTTATGCATTATTTTATGAAATCTATGCAAATGTTTTAAGGGTGCTTTGAGAGTAAAGTACCAATGATGATATTGTGTTGTGAAAGGACATTCTCACTAAACCCATAAAAGCATGATGTGAAAGGTTTTCTCACATAGAAAGGATTCTTAGGTTGAGAGGCTTTCTCACCTAATTGAATCAAAGATAAAGAGTTATCCTAAGGAACTAGCTTGGTTTGGTTGTCCAAGAGAACCTTTCCATGATTAACGAAGTCAAGTAATAAATTACTATTATGTGGGATTTATGCTTAGAACCGAGTGGATATTGATGATGGGATGGAAGCTCTCCCGTTAGTAGAGGCCGGGTTTCTAGAAGCAATCTCATGAGATGGAAGCTCTCCCGTTAGTAGAGGTCGGGTTTCTAGTAGCAATCTCCTTGTCCCATAACTATGTGCCCCCATAGGTTGATTAGCTAGTGGATCCACTTAAGCTAGAACTTAATGGTTCTACCTTGGCAAGTAGGACAACCATTTTCAGTGTGGGAGACACCGGGGGATCATGTTATAGCTCACATGGTCTCTATGTCGGTTAAAGTTAATTCTTAACAAGTAATAATGAACTAGGGTTACTTCAAGAAGTATCGCATATGAGTTCAAAGGTTTTAAAGATAAAGTTAGCTTGCATTGACCATGATTTATGTTTTATAACTCTTTTATATCATGTTTAGCTTGGTCAATTGCATATCATGAAATGAAATGTACCTTTTAGCATGATTTAAATATTTTATGCATGGATATCATACTTGGTACATTTTTTTGTACTAACGCATACTCTTGCCTACATTTTCCCCAAATGTAGGGTCTGATATTCAAGGTTCTCAGATTCGTGGCTAGTAGGTGATTTGATTGATTCCCGAGCTTTGGTGAGTCCTCATGCTTCGAGGATGGAACTTATTGTTTTCACTTACTTTCATGTAGTTTCTCTTTTGGACATGATGTATGGGCTACGCCCAATTTCATTTTATTGTATTAGATGGTTATGATGAGACAAGTGTTTTAGACTTCTGCTTTCGTTTATAAAATGTTTTGGACTTGGACTATTGTTTTACTCTTGTTGTTCTACTTTTTATGTTATGAGAGCTAAGTGGCTTGTATGGAGTCATTCGGGGTTCTATACACCATGTTACATCTAGGGGGTACCCCTGGGTCATGACAAAATTATAAACACATGCAACACACTTAATATGAAAAACATCATTATCAATTGGACAAAGTCTAGGTTTTAGATAATCAATTGCTTTTAAATCATTAAAGGCATTATCCAAAGTGACACTCATTATTTTATCACATATTCTATAAAATTGTAAAATATTGTCTAATTTTGAGGCTATATAACAACCATTTTTAGTTTCTTCAACATATTTATAGTCTAATATTCATTTTTGCATGTTTCAATCATGGTCAATCCAATGTGCAGTAACAATAAAATAATCATTACCATTAGGACTACGTCCCATATCCAAAGTAATAGATAATTTACCATCAAAATAAACAAATAGACAATGAAGAAAATGACAATGTTTTTTTTTATATTTAAAAGTATCACTTTTAATTGTACTTCTTGGAACACCTTCAAACTTTAGGCTGTACAATTCTCGAATATAATGAATAAAACCAAGATGTGAAGGAAAAGAAAAAGGCAAACCACAAACAACAACTATTTTAGCTAATTCTCTACTATCTTTTTCTTTACTATATGTGTTGTGTATGCTTGGGCCAACCGGCTTAGACATATTTAACAAACTTTGAACCATATAATTAAATATTAAGAAAAACAATCAAGATAAATATAACAAGAAAAAAATAAAGTAACTTAATAAATAAACAAATAAAGAGATTAAAGTTGGAAGAATGTACCGAACGTCTACATAAAAGTAGACGTATAACCAAAAGTTGGAATTGAGAGATGCCAATTGAAGCTTGGAATTTACTTCAAAAAAAATCTCTAAAGTTCGAACTCCAACAAATCAATAGCAAAACATAAAAATTCTGAGAGATTGAGAATTGAGAGATTTTGTAAGATGTTAAGAGAATAGTTTGTGAATTTCTGAGTTATATGAAAGAAAATATGTATATTTATAGCGTTAAGGGTTTAAAGAGGGGTAGGGGTGTTGTTGGAAATGGGGGGATGATTTCCAGCCGTTAGTGGGCCTTACCCCAACAAATAGTAAGACTAACAGCTAGTAGCCGGTACAAATTAAAAATAAAATAAAATTAAACTGTCTATTTGAACCGGACCGAAACCGAGTCTACCTGAACTAGATCGATCGAGTAAAAATCTGGGATTCATTTCAATACCTGTATCGGTACCCTATCCGACCGGCTCCTTACCAATTCAATCGGTCTTGGATATATTGTTCTCCCAATGTGGCTACTAGTATGTTGAAAGTTTTCCAACTTGATTTTTATGCTATACCTGATCCCGGTGCTACCTTATTTTTGTGACGCCATATGTGGCTATGAGGTTTGATGTTCTTCCGGATGTGTTGTTAGATCCTTTTTATGTCTCTACTCCTGTTGGTGATTATATTGTGGCTAAGAGGGTCTATAGAAGGTGTCACATCTCCTTGTCCCATAGATTTACTCTTGTTGACTTGGTAGAGCTTGATATGCTAGATTTTGATGTTATCCTCGGTATGGATTGGTTACACTCATGTTATATTTCTATTGATTGTAGAACTCGTATAGTCAAGTTTCTGTTTCTGAATGAGCCTGTCTTAGAATGCAATGGGGAAAATTCTATGCCTAAGGGTCAGTTTGTTTCTTGTCTTAAAGCTAGAAAAAATGATTGTTAAGGGTTGCATGTACCATTTAGTTAGGGTGAGAGATGTTGATTTTGATACCTCTACTCTTGAGTCGGTCCCCGTTGTTAATGAATTTCCGAAAGTGTTCCTAGATTATTTACCTAGTATTCCTCCTAAAAGGGAAATAAACTTCAGTATTGACATTCTCCCAGATATAAAACCTATTACTATTCCTCCTTTACCGAATGGCTCCGATAGAACTAAAGGAGTTGAAAGAACAATTGAAAGACTTGTTGGATAAGGATTTCATCCGATCGAGTATCTCTGTGTGGGGTACTCCACTTTTGTTTGTTAGAAAGAAAGATGATTCTTTTCGTATGTGTATTTACTATCGTCAGTTGAACAAGGTGCCCATTAAGAATAAGTATCCTCTTCCAAGGATAGATGATTTGTTTGACCAACTTTAAGGAGCGAGTTACTTCTCTAAGATTGACCTTCGGTCGGGTTATCACCAGTTGAGAGTGAAGGAAGATGACATTCCGAAGACAGCTTTTCAAACTTGGTATGGTCATTTTGAGTTTTTGGTAATGTCGTTTGGTTTAACTAATGCTCCGACAGCATTTATGGATTTGATGAATAGGGTGTTTAGACAGTACATTGACATGTTTGTGATTGTGTTCATTGATGATAAATTGATCTATTTGAGAAGTGAGGATGAGAATATTGATCATTCGAGGATTGTGTTTCAAATTCTCAAGGACCAACAACTCTTTGCAAAGTTTAGCAAGTGTGAGTTTTGACTAAGGTTCGTAGCTTTTCTTGACCATAATGTTTCAAGTAAGGGTATTGAGGTAGATCCTAAGAAGACGGATGCGGTCAAGAGTTGGCCTAGACCTCTATCCCCTTCGGATATTAGAAGTTTTTTAGCCGGTTATTATAGGAGGTTTGTTGAAGGGCTTTCTTCAATTGCCTCTCCATTGACCGCGTGATTCAAAAGAAGGCTAAGTTCATATGGCCCGAAGTTGATGAGAAGAGTTTTCAGGAATTGAAGGATAGACTTACTTCCGCTCCTATGTTGACTTTACAGGAAGGGACTGACGATTTTGTTGTTTATTGTGATGCCTCGAGAATTGGGCAAGGATGTGTGCTTATGTAAAATGGGAAAGTAATTGCCTATACCTCAAGGCAAATTAAGGTTCACGAGAAGAATTATCCTACCCATGACCTTGAATTAGCGGCAATTGTTTTTACCTTAAAGATTTGGAGGCATTATTTGTATGGTGTTCATGTAGATGTGTTTACCGACCACAAGAGTTTGCAATATGTATTTAATCAGAATGATCTAAATCTTTGCCAAAGAAGGTGGCTTTAGTTATTGAAAGATTATGATATGAGTGTTCTCTATCACCCCAGTAAGGCGAATGTGGTGGTTGATTCTCTTAGCCGGTTATCTATGGGAAGTGTTTCTCACGTTGAGGAAGATAAGAAGGATTTGTTTGGGATGTTCACATATTGGCCCGGTTGGGTGTTCAGTTAGTGGACTCCACCAAGGGTGGTGTTATGATCCACCATGGTTCAGAATCGTCTTTTGGGGTGGATATGAAAGCCAAGCAAGGTCTTGACCCAACTTTTGTTGAATTGAAGGAAGCGGTGCTTAAAAAGTTTGTAGAGGCTTTCTCCCGAGGGGGAGATGATAAAATTAGATATCAAGTTCATTTGTGTTTTCCTAATGTTGATGACTTGAGGGAACAAATTTTTTCAGAAGCCCATAGTTCTCTGTATTCCATTTACCCAGGAGCCACCAAGATGTACCGCGACTTACGGGAGATCTATTGGTGGAATGGGATGAAGAAGGATATTGCGGGATTAGTGGTAAATGTCCTAATTGTCAACAAGTGAATGTTAAGCATCAGAAACTAGGAGGTTTATCCCAAGACATTAGCATTCCTACTTGGAAGTGGGAAGATGTTAATATGGACTTTATTGTTGGTTTGCCTCGCACCCGATGACAACATGACTTGATTTGGGTTATAATAGATCGAATGACGAAATCAGCTCATTTTATTCCCGTCAAGTTTTCTTACTCGGCGGAGGATTATGCTAAGTTGTACTTGAGAGAGATAGTAAAGTTGCATGGAGTGCCTTTGTCCATTATTTCAAATCGTGGTACCCAATTCACTTCTCAGTTTTGGAGATCTCTTCAAAAAGGTCTTGGTATTCGTGTTAAGCTTAGCACAGACTTTCATCCCCAAACCGATGGGAAAACAGAGCGTACTATCCAAACATTGGAAGATATGTTGAGGGCTTGTGTGATTGACTTCAAAGGAAATTGGGACGACTATTTGCCATTGATCGAGTTTGCATACAACAATAGTTATCACTCAAGTATTGGTATAGCTCCATTTGATGCCCTGTATGGTAGGAGGTGTAGATCTCCTATATGATGGTTTGAGGTGGGTGAAGTTTCCCTAATAGGTCTCGAGTTGGTACATGAGGTTATGGAAAAAGTTTGACTTATTAGAGAAAGGTTGAAAATGACTCAAAGTCAGCAGAAGTCATATGCCAATGTGAGAAGAAGAGATCTTAAGTTTGATGTTCATGATTGAGTTTACTTGAAAATTTCACCCATGAAGGGTGTAATGAGGTTTGGTAAGAAAGGGAAACTTAGTCCCTAATATGTAGGCCCATATCAGATTTTGAGACGTGTTGGTAAGGTTGCTTATGAACTTGAATTGCCTAATGAATTGGCATCAGTGCATCTAGTTTTCCATGTCTCTATGTTGAAGAAATGTGTTGGTAATCTGACATCTATAGTTCCCTTAGAAGGTTTGGGGGTTAAGGAGAATCTTTCCTATGAAGAAGTTCTGGTTGAGATTTCAGACCGGCAAGTCAAGAAGTTGAGAAATAAAGAAGTTACTTCCGTGAAAGTGTTGTGGAGGAATTAGTTAGTTGAGGGTGCTACTTGGGACCGAGGCCGATATGATGTCTCGAAATCCTCATCTCTTTCCTTTTAACCCTACTCTAGCTTGAGGTAATCAGTTCCTCATGGTTTACTCTTTTGGGTGTTGTGTGTCTTAGATATTCCCATGATTTCCTCATTTATGCATGTTCATGAAAATAGTTTAAGTTTTGAGAAAATGAGTTTATTTGATTGATATCTACATGTTTTTGTGCCTTTGAGTATGAGTTGCATATAGACTTCATGATGTGATGTTTTGAACATGTTTTAGCTTGGAGTTGATGCTTCCTCCTCGGATATATGTATTTCATGCATGATGGGTTGTTAGATTTGGTTTCCACCCCTCTTATAATGTCTTGAATCTCATTCGAGGACGAATGATCCCAAGAGGGAGATAATGTAACACCTTGGATTCGAGAAAGGGAAAAATAGCAGTTTTCAGAAGTTCCTGATGTCATCCGACAGGAGCCAACCACGGACCTCAGGTAAGGTCAGTTGATTGGTCACCCAAATGGGCTCAAAGGACCATGAACCACAGCCTGGACCAACGGACTATTGTTAGGTCCACGGTCCGTGATCATGGCCCCAAATTCCAGCTTCTAATGACGGACGAACAAAACGGACTGTCGGTCAAACCACGGTCTATCGGGCTGGCCGTCGTTACTGGCAGCAGTTATTATTTTAGGGGCAGTTGGATCTTTTACTAATTAGTATATCCTAATACTATGTCGTTTTACCCTTCACCAAAACCCCTATATAAGTGTTTTAACTCCAAAATTTCCCAAATTAAAAACATTCTCTCAAATTTACAAAGAAGAACAGGTCCTCCTCCCAAATATTTCTCTCTCTAGAAAACTTGAAGAAGAATGGTCCAAGCTAGGGTTTGCAAGTCAATTCTCCAATTCCTCCATTGAAGTTAAGCAATTGGCATTGAGGTATGATAGTTTTCATCCATGTATTCCTTCCATTCATGGAGTTCCCAAATTCTCCTATTTTCAAAGTTAGAATTCCCCAATTGAGTTAGGGTTTTCTTCTATGTTATGGGTTCTCCTAATTGATTGATTTACGATCTATGGTGCATGCATTAAGTTAATCTCATGTTTTCATGATGATCCCCCATGAACCCATGTAATTCCAATGTTTTCCAAGTTATGAGCATATAATGTGGGTCTTGGATTATGAAAGAAGAGTTTTATAAAATCAAGTATGAATTGATAGAATTACATGAATTTATGATGAATTCTATGAATCCATGTCTAACTGATGATTTCTAGATGTTGTTGATTGAAAGTGGGTTTTGAACCTTGAAAGGTGAATAATGGAACTATGCCTGTTCTTATGAAATTTATGTAAATGTTTTTAAGGATGCTTTGAGAGTGAAGTATCAATAATGATGTTGTTGTTGTGTTGTTGAAAGGATTTCTCATATACACATATAAGCATGGATTGTGAAAGGTTTTCTCACATAATAATGGTTCTTAAGGTTGAAAGGTAATCTCACCTTAAATGAACCAATAAGTAAGAAATTATGCTAATGTTGAGGCAAGAGGCGATTACCCATGCTCTCTAAGTAAAAAACAAGAGGCAATTACTCATGTCACATGATGTATGGACAAGAGGCGATTACTTATGTTCCTTCATGAGCTAAGATGAATAGGGTTAATAACTATTCCGTGGAAATTAAGCTTAGTACCGAGTGGACAAGTGGCGATTACTCATGTCTCATAACTATGTGCCTACATAGGATTGTCTAGATAGACATTAGCTAGTGGATCCACAATAGCTAGAAGTTCATGGTCCTTACCGTGTCAAGTAGGACACTTATTTTCGGTGTGGGTTAGACACTGGATTCCATGTTGCTAGCTCACATGGTCTTATATGCCGGTTAAGGCTACTTCCCACAAACAAGTAAAGTTATGATAAACCAAGGTTACTTCAAGAAGTATCGTAAGTATGTTTCAAGATGTTATTCACTTGCATTGATCATGTTTTATGGCTTATGCTTTCTAACTCTCAGTTTCATGTTTTAGCTTGATCATTGCATGCTCATAAAAATGTCCTATTTTAGCATGATTTAAATGTTTATATGCATGACTATCATACTTGGTACATATTTTTGTACTAACGCATACTCTTGCCTATATTTCCCCAATGTAGGGTCCGACAGTCAAGGTTCTCAATTTCGTGGCTAGAGGAGAGATTTTGAGCTTTGGTGAGTCCTCATGCTTCGAGGATAGATTTTCATTGTTTTCAATTTTCTTCTTTACTTTTAGTTTTGGACATGATGTATGGACTAGACCCAATTTCATTCTATTGTATTAGACGGCTATTGAGACAAGTGTTTAGACTTCCCCTTTGCTTTTATAAAACTTTGGACTTGAAATGTTGTCTTTATTTCCTTTGTTCTATTTCTTATGTTATCAATGCTAAGTGGCTTAAATGGGGCCTCTCAAGGTCCTATACGCCATGTTACATCTAGGGTGTATCCCTAGATCGTGACAGAATTAGGTGGCTCATGACCTATCAAATTAAAGATCTCTGAGCCCTCTTTCCAACGCCACCGAGTTTACCTAATTCCAAGCTTAGAGTAAAAATTTATGCCCGAAATAGTGAAGCCCTGTCGAGCAGAGCATATCCACGACCCACTTGACTGGCCGTGGTGCTCTAGACAACCCGTCTAGCCTCTTCTAAAGTTACTTCAGCAACATTTAAGCCAGGGTCGCATTGGTCTTTTCCCCTATATGTTTGGTACTTAAACTACGTCGTTTTACTTCGTCTAAGCCTAGTAAACTAGTTAGAAACTACCTAAAACATTAGTTCTCTCAAAATCATCAAACCTAGAAAGAAAAGAAGAGAAAGAAGTGACAATTTTCTCTCAAGAAAAAGCAGATCTCTTCTTCAAGTCCAGCCTCAAAACCCAAAGGATTTCTTCGTAATTTTCGTTCACCAGGTGTTTGGGTATTCAACATAGGTTCCTTTCACCCTTGTGCCCCAAACCCCAACCTTCTAAATTGAGTTTGTTGAATTGCTAAATAAGGGTTCCTACCCAAATTGGAGAAAACTTATGGCCTCAGTAAAGTATCAATTTATAGTTTCTCATTCATTACCCATGATTTATTTGTGATATCTTAAGTGTTTTCAAAAGCCCATGTATGAAGAGTGAATTCTAGTTTTTTTTATTTATCAAATTGCATGTTTCCAAGTAAAGATTATGCATGTTTAGATAACATGGCCTCTAATATGACGAAATGGCATGCCTATTTCTTCAGGTTATGAATTTATAAAGAAAAGTGTATTTTTCATTGTGGCTATACTAAGCCCTCAGACTTATGATTTTATATTGCATGACATTAGATTTGTCCTTATGCATACGAACAGATTTGACATCAGATATGTTACTAGTTATGATCAGTTTTGGCATTAGATGTGCCTCAGTATCATATGATCTATACGTATAGTTTTGGGAGTAGTATTTAGCATCGAGTCAGACAGGGTGAGAGTACTTTTAGTCCTAGAACAATGTGCCCTCGTAGGTTTATAAGTCCCCTATGTTGGACATCAAATTTAGTGATCACGCCACATTTATGCCTCTATACCCCGACAAGGTATATTGGGTCCTCTCTATGGGACGTATATATCATATTCCATATAGCTCACATGGTCTATGTCGGTTAAAGAACCTCCCACAAAAACAATTTTAGGTTTTAAGTGTATTGACTCTTTGCTTTCACATTTCAGAGTTTCTATTATTTACTATGATTCAAAAGGTGTTTTCAACTTATGGAATTGTTTGAGTCATTCTATCCAGATTTTACTATCATTATATGACTTTAGTTTTAGTTATGTTTCAAGTATGTTTTACTATGACATGTGAATGATATCAGTTTTAAGAATGCTTTCAAGTATAAATTATTTTACTTATGCACATCTCGCATACTCAGTACGTTCCATAGTACTGAGCACATACGTCTTTGTGTTGCATCCTATTATGATGTAGATTCTATTGCCCGCTCTCAAGTCTGTGGCTAGTTGATCGATAACACATCCAGCAAGTTCGATGAGTCCTCATCATTCGAGGGCTTGGAGTTCAGCTTCATTTCAGTACATAGTTTGCTTATTCAGTATTTCAGTATTTAGAGTTAGCTGAGGACTTGTCTCAGTAGCTCGCCAGTAGTAAAGGCTTTCAGTCATAGAATCAGATGTTTAGTTGTATTCAGATTGCCATTTTTAGAACTTTATTTATATCGTGGATTAAGTTGTTCATTTCTCCAGTTAAGCTTTCGTTCTTATATTTTGTTCTATTTTTAAGTCATGTCAATGCCAAGAGGGTTATCTTGAGATCACTTGTGGTCTTGATTCCCGTGTTACGTTTACGGGTAGTCTTGGGGTGTGACATGACCATTTTGTTGCTCTAACACATAGGTGACATGTTCCAATATATGACAACTATGTTGGAATTTGTACTAACATATCAATAATATGTTGGATCATATGACACTTCTTTCAACAAATGAAATATATGTTGGACAACTGAACATACCATATTTCTACAATCATAAGAGCAAAATGGTCACAAAAAGAAGAACAAAAGCAACAAAAAATGACTTTTCACTAAACGACAACAATAAATACACATTTCATAAAAATTAGAGTTTTTTTGGGTTTGTCGATTTTCTATCAATAACAATAAATAATATGTACCATTACACCATTATTCAATTTTTACATCTATAGAACGATTTCTTGTTCATTAACCCAAGAAAATAATTTAGTAACAAGAGTGTGTTGTTCGAAAATTCTAAAATCTTTTTTAAAAAAAGACTTACCTATTTTAAGAAGAGTCACAGTTGAAGATGACATTCAGTTCAGAAAGAGTGACGGTCGAAGATAAAGAGGAAGAGAATGAGAATATCTGGTCGGATTTTCTAAGGAAGAAGAAGAATAACATTGGAGAAAAGAAGAACTTTAGAATCCTATTTTATTTTACCTTTTTTAAATGGTTAGGTTAGAATTAAAGTAATTGAAAACTATAGTGATTTTTTTATATTTTACAAAAGATTAGAAACTTTTGAAAATATTAATTTAGTTCCAAATTAAATTAATTACATTTTTAAATAGGTTGGACCCTTTTTTGATTAAAGTGGGAAAAAAACAAAATGAAAGACTTATTTAACCCCTTTTATTTGATTAGAAACAAGGGACTTTGAATTAAGGGTGACAAAAAGGTATCAAAATAAAGGGGCGGTGACACAAGTCTTAATTATTGAGTGTAGGTGACAATTATGTGATTAAGGATTAAGGATTGTGGAGTTTCCCTCAAGTTTATAAGTTGGCAGTTTGGTCCATTAAATTAAATGAGGGGTAAAAGGATAAATGATTAAAACCTAATTTAACCAATTTTGGTGGGAACCAAAACTGGAGGGAAGCCACTAGCGAGTTGTACCAAAAGGGGAAATAAAAGATTTTTTCCCCCACCTCCCGCCGTATTCCTCTTATTCTTCTTCTTCTGCTACGTTCTTGCTTGCTTGCTTGACTTTCTTCCGGTTCTCTTCATCTTATTCTTCTTCTTTTCGTACATTGTTGGTCTTGGCTGCTAGTCCTTGATCTTTCTTCTTCTTTTCTTCTTCTTAAATCAAATTTAGCTAATCTAATCAGTGGACCAGATTTCGTTCTGTATCAATTGGAATTACTTCATAAGTGATTGGGTTCACACATCATTGTTTTAGTAAGTAAAATTAATAGTTCGTTGAATCATTTATCAACACTGGTATAACCTGCAATTTTTTTAATAATTTGCATTCGTGTTTCCAACATATAGCTTATGTTGCAACAGAAAAGTTATTTCAATCGCAACAGAATAGACATATGTTGCAACACATAACTTACACAAGTTGCAACATATAACTTACATGTCGCAACAGAATAGCCATATCTTGCAACATGTGATTTATTTGTCACAACAGAACAATTATATGTAGCAACATATGACTTACATGTCGCAACATAATAGTTGCAACATATGACTTACACATTTTGGTACAACATGTGATTTATGTGTCGCAACAGAATAGTTATATGTAGCAACATATGACTTACATGTCGCAATAGAAATAACTTACACATTTTGTTACAGCATGTGACTTATGTGTCGAACCAAAATAGTTATATGTAGCAACATATGACTTACATGTCGCAACAGAATAGTCATATGTTGCACATTTCTTCATTAGTACTAAAGCTTTTTTTAATTAATTTCTTCAAGTACAATAAATGGAGGAATTATTTGTAAGGATTGATTGTCGTGGTGAATGGGTCAAGAAGAAAAAATCGATACATTTGAAATTGGAAGGATGGAAAGAAACGGGGAGGGTAGGTAGGGATGACTGTCGAAAGAAATATTTTGTATGATGATTTTGTGAATTTTGTCATCCAAAAATGTGGATTCAATTGTCAACCGAAATATATTGTCATGAGTTACATTCCCAATTGTTTTCATAATGAGAAGATCTTACCTTTTAAAATAACTGATCAGCCTAGTTTGTTTGTTTATTTGGGAGGAGCAGTAAGGCCCATATTAAGAGTATACGTGGATGAAAATCCTATCGAGGAGGATGATAAGCTAGAAGAAGACCAACAAAATATGTTAAATGATGAATTTGATGTTGTGAACATGAATAGTCACGATGATGAAATTGGAAAAGATGAAGTGTCGGACTTCGAGAGAAACAATCCCCATACACCTATTGTTGGCAACAAAAATCCAGCTTCTTCTCAATCATCACGTGTGAATAATGTTCGAGATGTTGAAATCAGTTTTTATAAGGGAATGACATTCAAGAACAAGGAAGAACTAGAAAATTCATTGAAAATTATTTGCTTGAAAAAAGATTTTAGATTGAAAAAGCTAATCAATTCTCGTAATGTGTTTTCTTTTAAATGTTCATATCCGAAGTGCAATTGGTGGCTGAGGGCTGTGAAGTTTACAAGTAGCGACAGGTTTGTCATTAGAATCTATGAAAAGTACCATACGTGTGCTTCAGAGCATCTTACAAGCCATAATTTGCATGCCACGGAAAAAGTCATAGGTAAGTACTTTGAAAATAGGTTTCCCAATGGTAAAGGCCCATCCACAAGAGACATGTCAAATCAACTCCGCACATAATTGGGTTGTAAGGTAAGCTATTGGAAGATTTATAAGGGCATGGAGAATGCTAAGTCTTCGGTTAGGGGAACACATGAGCACGGGTATGCAGTGTTTAATGCGTACCGTTATATGCTTGAAGTTGCAAATCCAGGAAGCAAGACGACATTGTCGCTCGATAAAAATGAGAGGTTCAAGTACTTCTTTGTATCATATGCCGCTTGGATAATTGGTTTTCAAGAAATGAGAAAAGTAATAGTCGTTGATGGGACATTCTTGAGGAGCAAGTATGAAGGAGTTTTGCTATCAGCGGTGGCACAAGATGTTGAGAATCAAATATTTTCAATGGCTTTCTGTGTTGTGGAAAAGGAATGCGATGCCTCATATGAATATTTTTTTCAAAATATGAGTAGCTTTGTAGATGATACTGATGAGTTATGCATTAATTCTAATAGGCATCCAAGTATTTGAAAGATGGTTTCGACTATCTACCCTGCATCTCATTATGGTTGTTGCATGAGACACTTTGGGAAAAATATTCGAAATTACAACTCTTCATACTTTATCCTTTTTTCAAAAAAATAATTACTTGCATTTGAAAAGTCAAAAGTTGTCTCTTCTCTTCTCTTCGTCTTCAGAAATTGCAACGTTTCACATTCATTACATTCCTGGCATTATATAAGAACACAACAACAGAAGGTCCTTTCATTTAATTTTCTCCAAGATGGGAATGAAGAAGAAAATATCTTCAAAAACGACTAGGGGTAAAAAATAAACTACATTGAATCCCTTCTGAGGGAACTACTAATTGATATCGTTGAAAGGATTGCTTCCTACTCCTTCAAAGATTTAATGAATGTTAAATTAAGGTATGTATTAATCAATTTTCGTTCTTTAATTTGATTTCCTAACCATTTGATTTGATTTCTCAGTTTCATGGTCCTCAATCAAGTCGCTAATGAACCTTATGTATATCAAAAGGTAACATTGGTCAACTTTCCTTATTGTAGATGGTCAGTAGTTCAAAAAGCCATTTCTTTCCTGGAAATGTGCAGAGCATCGCGGAATTTAGAAGCCTTATACAGAAAAGGCATGTAATTTTTAATGTTTTTCGTATGTATTCACGTTTTTATCAATGTATTTTGCCTTTTAAATGTGTTATTTCTTATGTAGTTTGATTTTTTCAACCATAACGATCCAAATGCATTGGGAATGATTAATCAAGCAGCAGACGGTGGCCACAATGGTGCATCATATGTGCTTGCCATAATTTCAATCTTCAATGACGGTGAATCCATGAGAGAAGGCTTAATGTTCATTGCCAACATGAAAAAAATGGAGCCACTAAAAGTCAGAAGATGTCGACAGCATTTGTGATATGTTTTAGGTGAAATGTGGGTACCAGAACCTCATTTGTTGGGATAAAGACCCATTTCTTGTACTGTTCATCAACCTAAGCAAATCAATCTCAAGAATGGTTGGCCCAGGGAAAGTAGCAATGAAGATAATATTCATTGTGAATTATGTAGTTGTGATTTAGAACTAGATTATGTAGTTAAATTTCTGCCTTATACCACTGTGTAGTATTAATTAAATTTCCATCTTTGGCAACATATGTACATAACTTGCAAATTCATGATGAAAAAAGTGGTCTTTTTGTGTTTTGTACTGATTTTTGAATTTGTCCTTTATAAAATGTTTAATCTAAAAATATTTATTTTTTTCATAGTGTTCTCATTTTGACCATCCTTGAAATGTCATCTGTGGCAACATATGAACGTTCTGTTGGATAAATTATTAAATTTTCCAGTTAAAATTGCAACAGATATGTCATATGTGGCAACATATGTATATCCTAAAATGAGCTTTTTAAGGTTAATTCAATTAAATTGTCACCTAATGCAACATGTAATGGATCATGGTCTAATTCATTTAAATTATGTAGTCCTACAATATGTCTAAGTACAAAATTATGGTCTAATACAACAACCTCCTTCATTAATTACAACTCTTCATATTTTACCCTTTTTTCAAAAAATTAAGTACTTGCATTTGAAAAGTCAAAAGTGCCTCTTCGTCTTCAGAAGTCCTTCCATTTAATTTTCTCCAAGATGGGAAGGAAGAAGAAAAAATCTTCAAAAATGACTAGGAGTAAAAAAAACTACATTGAATCCCTTCCGAGGGAACTACTAATTGATATTGTTGAAAGGATTGCTTCCTACTCCTTCAAAGATTTAATGAATGTTAGATTAAGGTATATATGTATTCATCAATTTTCGCTCTTTAATTTGATTTCCTAACCATTTGATTTGATTTCTCAGTTCCAGGGTCCTCAATCAAGTCGCTAATGAACCTTCTGTATATCAAAAGGTAACGTTGGGCGACTTTACTGAATATATATGGCCGTGTAACCATTGGTCAGTTGTTCGAAAATGCACTTATTTCCAGGAAATGTGCAGAGCATCGGAGAATTTAGAAGCCTTATACAGAAAAGGCGTGGTAATTTTTAATGTTTTTAGCATGTATTCACGTTTTTATCAATGTATTCTGCCTTTTAAATGTGTTATTTCTTCTTTAGTTTGATTATTTCAACCATAGCGATCCAAATTCATTGGGAATGATTAATCAAGCAGCAGACGGAGGTCACATTGGTGCATTATATGCGCTTGTCATAATTTCAATCTTCAAGAGCGATGAATCTATGAGAGAAGGCTTAATGTTCATTGCCAACATGAGAAAAATGGAGCCACAAAAATTCAAAAGATGTCGACAGAAGTTGCGATATTTTTTAGGTGGGAGAAAGACCTATCATTTGTTGGGAGAAAGATTCATTTGTTGCACTGTTCATCAATTGTATCACGTTCGTTGTGAATTACGTTTTGGTGATTTAGTACTAGATGAAGTGGTTTTTACTGATTTTTGAATTTGTTCTTTATAAAATGTGTCATCTGTGGCAACATATGCACGTTCTATTGGATAAAATGTTGAATTTATAGCAGAAATTGCAACAGACATGGCATATGTGGCAACATATACATATCCTAAAATTAGATTTTTGGGATTAATTCAATTAAATTGTCACATAATTCAACATGTAACACTAATATATAGTCCTACAACATGTCTAAGTACAAAATTATGGTCTAATACAACAACCTTCATCAATTCTATCAATTATTTTTACAAAGACTATCATACCACTAGTTCATCATACAATGACGAAGTAACTCCATATGATAGTTATATAACACCCTTGTAAATCATTGTTCCAAGTGTTATAGAATATTTTTATTGCTTAATTATGGTCCAAAGTACTTAAATATGGTCCAATTTGACATTTTTCTATTACTAAATTGCTCAATTTATCGATTAACCCATCCTTGAAGTGTCATATGTGGCAACATATGCACGTTCTATTGGATAAAATGTAGAATTTATGGAAGAAATTGCAACAGACATGTCATATGTGGCAACATATGCATATCCTAAAATGTGATTTTTGGGTTTAATTCAATTAAATTGTCACATAATTAAACATGTAACACTAATATATAGTCCTACAACATGTCTAAGTACAAAATTATGGTCTAATACAATAACCTTCATCAATTCTATCAATTATTTTTACAAAGACTATCATACCACTAGTCATCATACAATGACGAAGTAACTCCATATGATAGTTATATAACACCCTTGTAAATCGTTGTTTCAAGTGTTATAGCATCTTTTATTGCTTAATTATGGTCCAAAGTACTAAAATATGGTCCAATTTGACATTTTTCCATTGTTAAATTGCTCAATTTATCGATTAACCCATCCTTGAAGTGTCATCTGTGGCAACATATGCACGTTTTGTTGGATAAATTGTTGAATTTTCCAGTAGAAATTGCAACAGACATGGCATATGTGGCAACATATGCATATCCTAAAATGTGATTTTTGTGGTTAATTCAATTAAATTGTCACCTAATTCAGCATGTAACACTAATATATAGTCCTATAATATGTCTAAGTATAAAATTATGGTCTAATACAACAACCTTCATCAATTCTATCAATTATTTTTACAAAGACTATCATACCACTAGTACATCATAAAATGATGAAGTAACTCCATATGATAGTTATATAACACCCTTGTAAATCGTTGTTTCAAGTGTTATAGCATCTTTTTATTGCTTAATTATGATCCAAAGTACTAAAATATGGTCCAATTTGACATTTTTCCATTGATAAATTGCTCAATTTATCGTTTAACCCATCCTTGAAATGTCATCTGTGGAAACATATGCACGTTCTGTTGGATAAAATATTGAATTTATAGCAGAAATTGCAACATTAATGGCATATGTGGCAACATATGTATACCATAAAATGTGCTTTTTGGGGTTAATTCAATTAAATTGTCACATAATTCAACATGTAACAAATCATTCTAGAATACTACTCCCCTCACTCCACTAACACACCACTCACTCACTCTCACTCTCACTCATTATAAAAGGGTTAGGGTTCCCATAATTCACAATTTACTCACAAAAAAAACTCTCGTTTTTTATTTTCTTTTCTTTATTCTTTATCCTCTCCTCCTCTCACACTCAAATTTTCCTGAGAAGATGTTACCACCTTGGAAAAATTTAAGTCTCCTCATGCTCTTATTGTGGGTGATAAACGTAATTATGTTGTTCTCAATTAATATGATGTCTTCTTCAAGTGCGTTCTCAGTGCATGGGTGATGGTCATTGTTTGTTTTTGTCAGATCTTGTCTAATGGAAGGTAGCTTCATCATTTGGTAAGTCTTCTTACTTTATATATAACATCTTGTCTGGTCTGGTAACGGTGTGCATGGGGTAGCTAACTATGGTTGTTTGTTTTTCTGTAGGTGGTCTTGTGACAGAGTGCATGGGTAGCTCTGATCCACCACCCTTCAAGAAAGAATGTTGATGCCCCTCCAGGTTTAATCGCTTAATGTTCCAGATCCTCCAGTAAAGTCCTTTTTTGCTGACTGAAGTAGTAGTATAGGGCTATAGCGTTTCAGATGTAAATTTTGTTGTTTTTGTTGGTGTTAATGCCTTGTAAATGTCAAATGCAATATAGTGGTTGGGTAATAATAAATTCTTTAAATATAGATCACTACTCTAGATCTAATGAATGAGTTTTGTTTGTTTTTGTTACTTTTGATATAATGTCAAATGCAATATTGAATTGAATTTGTAATGATGAAAATGATCTCAAGTTGGGTGTGAAAATCTGTTGCAAACATGGAGACTTACTTTTTTAAAAGAAGTAACAAATGGGTGATGAAGGAGAAGAAGAAGACCAAATGTTGTAACAACTGGAAGCTAATCTTCGTGTTGTTTGTTGTGGTTTTTTTTTCTATTTTTAAGCATTACCAAGAAGAAGAATACTGTGGAGGATGGAAAATTCTTATGTAATTGTGTACAACCATTAAAATTATCATAGTTGTGGAAATAAATAAATGTACTTTTGCACTCCTGTTCTAACATTTTTACTTGTTCTTAGCATAACATAATATGAGTCAAATGTTGCTACATATCACCCATCTGTAGTAACATGTGACTCAAATGTTGCTATTGATGACCCATATGTTGCTACAGATGACTTATATATTGCTACAAATGAGTCAAATGTTGCTACATATCACCGTTATGTAGCAATGTTTGACCATTTGAGGCATATGTTGCTACAAATGACCCATGTGTGCTACATATGAGGTATATGTTGCTACAGATGCCTCAAATGTTGCAACATATCACCCTTATGTACCAACGTTTGACCATTTGAGGCATATGTTTCTACATATGACTTATTTGTTGCTACAGATGCCTCAAATGTTGCAACATATCACTCTTATGTATCAACGTTTGACCATTTGAGGCATATGTTGCTACAAATGACCCATATGTTGCTACATATGAGACATATGTTGCTACATATGACTTATCTGTTGCTACATACCACCCGTATGTAACAACATTTGATTAAGTACTAGCTCTCAATATAACATCACATACTATGTACTTGCTCTCAATATAAGATAACATAACATAACTGATAAAATAAAACATTGTCATTAACTACAAACACATTGTCAAGGCTCCTAGATACTATCCCAGCAGCCCAAATATATTACATTCAACCAACTGTATTGTCACACAACAGGGTTTGGGGAGGCTGAATTGTTGTCCTAGTAATCAAATTCTCCATAAATGCAATCGAATATGACCTGCACGTCGCTTTAGTGTCATTTGTTACCATGGGTTCCCGTCGACCTTCAAATAAAGGCAGTCTACCAGATATACCAAACCCTTTGATAGTGCCAACGATTTTATACTCATTTTTAGGAACAACACTGGCATCGTCAATGTATGTTTTGAAAAAACAATTAGTAGTGGTATATCGATATTTAGAATGACTCTGTTGCTTCGACTTCTTCCGCAAATAGTATAAAATGACATCCACATGTTGCATAGATGTATCAGCAAGTGTATTTTACGTATCAATTTATTTGTATGTATTTATGTCTTAATCAGAACATAAAAGTGGGCATGGATTTACCTCATCAGTCCAAAACCTATTGGGTTGAGACATTACGTAGAACCAATCCTTCTTCTTTGGAGATGCAACTACAAAATCCAGTTGTTTGAACTCAAGATTCGAGCAATTGGCTAAGTAGTGATTGTCCTTGTCTCTTCTGCAATTGTGTAATTATTATAAATAATTATTTAGTGGACAACAAAGAGAAATACTAATAATAGTTGAACGACTTTACTTTTTTGCATGATGCTTGTAAAGACCCTCATTTATCCATTCCGAGAAGGATGACATTAGTTCAGTTGGACCCTCGCCGTCAATGTTAAAACCTTCAAATGGATATTGTTGCTTCACATCACAACTGACGACTTCGACTTTCTTCTCTTTCATTTTCTCTTTCTCTTTCGCTTTCTCCTTCTCCTTCTCCTTCTCCTCCTCCTCCCCCTCCCCCTTCTCCTTCTCCTTCTCCTCCTCCTCCCCCTCCCCCTTCTCCTTCTCCTTCTCCTCCTCCTCCCCCTTCTCCTTCTCCTTCTCCTTCTCCTCCTCCTTCTTCTCCTCCTTCTTCTCCTTGCCTTTTGGGGTTGAGTGTGATATTGGAGCAGTAGTCATTGATTTTTTTCTTTTACTAATTATAGATAGTGATTGGGAAATATATTTTTTCAACCTCCTACACTTCAAAGGTTGTGAAATCTTCTTGGATGTATGAACATCAATATTATAAGTCATTTCCTTAAAAATATCAGTCAGTTCTTTAACACAACTAATAAAATAATCATGTTGCTGCTCATATTCTTCTCATAGACAAAAAGAGCATTTGATGTTAGAAAAGGAAGCAACACCAATAAAAGATTGAGTTGTTGTCATGGATGAAGCTTCTTGTATCATTTGATCTACAAAGTAAATAAAAAAAGGTTGAAAGTTTACAATTGATTATAAAATAATAATGGGTAGCAATTTATACTTATGTTGACACAGATGGACATTTTGTTGCCACAAATGAATCTTCATGTGACATAGATGAATCTTCTGTTACTACAGATGACCATTTTGTTGCCCTAACACATAGGTGATATGTTCCAACATAGGTCAACTCTTTTGGAATATATACCAACATATCACTAAATTGTAGCAACATACGGCACATCATTCAACAAATGAAATATATGTTGGACAACTGAACAAGACTATATTTCTAAAATCATATTAACAAAATGGTCAAAAAGAGAACAACAAAAGAAACAAAAAACGACGTTTCACTGAATGTTAACAATAAATATACATTTCCTCAAAATTAGGGCTTTTTTGGGTTTGTTGATTTTCTTTCAAAAACAATAAATAATAGGTACCATCACACCATTATTCAATTTTCACATCTATAGAACGATTTATTGTTCATTTACCCAAGAAAAAAACTAGTATTGTTCGAAAATTGTAAAATCTTTCAAAAAAATGACTTACCCATTTTAAGTCGAACACAATCTTCAGTTCAAAAAGAGGAGAGAATCACGGCCGAAGATGAGGAGAAAGATAAGATAATGAGGGAGATTATTTGTTTTGATATTCGGATTTTCAGATTTTCTAAGGAAGAAGAAGAAAAGAAGAGAGAACATTGGGAAAAGAAGAAGAGAAAATTCTATTTTCTTTTACTTTTTTTTTAAAATGGTTTCGATAGAATTATAAATTTTGAAAAATGAAGTGTTTTTTTGTATTTTATAAAAGATTAGAAAGTTTTGAAAATGTTAATTTGGTCCTAGATTTACTTAATTATATTTTAAAGTGAATTTGATCATTTCTTGGTAAGTGGGACAAAAAAACAAAACGAGAGACTTATTTAACCCCTTTTATTTGATTAGAAACAAGGGGCTTTGAATTAAAGGTGACATTAAGGTGTCAAAATAAAGGGGTGGTGATATAAGTCTTAATTATTGAGTGTAGGTGACAATTATGTGATTAATGATTAAGGATTATTGAGTTGCCCACAAGTTTATAAGTTGGTAGTTTGGTCCATTGAATTAAATGAGGGGAAAAAGGGTAAATGACTAAAACATAATTTAACCAATTTTGGTGGGAACCAAAATTGGAGGATAGCCACACCATCTATACCAAAAAGGGGGAAATAAAACATTCCCCCCCCCCCACCCCGTATTCCTCTTCTTATTCTTCTTCTGCTATGTTATTGCTCTCTTCTTGCTTAGTTGCTTGCCTTTCTTCTTTTCGTTCTCTTCATCTTCTTCTTCTTGTTTTCGTACATTATTAGTCTTGGCTGATAGTCCTTCTTGAGCTCTTTTCATCTTCTTGAATCAGATTTAGCTAATCTAATCAGTGGACCAGATTTCGTTCTGTATCAATTGGAATTACTTCATAAGTGATTGGGTTCACACACCATTGTTTTGGTAAGTAAAATTAACAGTTCTTTGAAATCATTCATCATCATCTGGGCAGCCGCAATTTTTTCAATAATTTGCATTCGCGTTACCAACAGATGGCTATATATGTTGCAACATATGACTTATACATTTTGTCACAACATGTGATTTATGTTTCGCAACAGAATAGTTATATGTAGCAACATATGACTTACATTTCGTAACAGGATAGCCATATGTTGCTACATATAACTTACACATGTTGCCACATGTGATTTATTTGTCACAACATATCAGTTATATGTAGCAACATATGACTTACATGTCGCCACATAATAGTCATATGCAACATATGACTTACACATTTCTTCATTAGTACTAATTGTTTTTTTAATTAATTTCTTCAGGTACAATAAATTGAGGGATTATTTGTAGGGATTGATTGTCGTGGTGAATGGGTCGAGAAGAAAAATCGATACATTTGGTGTTGGAAGGACGGTAAGAAACGGGGAGGGTCGGTAGGGATGACTGTCGAAAGAAATATTTTGTATGATGATTTTGTGGATTTAGTCATGCAAAAATGTGGATACAATTGTCAACTGAAAGATCTTGTCATGAGTTACATTCTCTATTTTTTTCATAATGAGAAGGTCTTACCTTTTAAAATAACTGATCAGCCTAGTTTGGTTGTTTATTTGGGAGGAACAGAGAGACTGCCCATATTAAGAGTCTACGTGGATGAAAATCCTATCGAGGAGGATCATAATCTAGAAAAAGACCAACAAGATATGTTAAATGATGAATTTGCTGATGTCAACATGAATAATCACGATGCTGAAATTAGAAAAAATGATGTGCCGGACTTTGAGAGCCACAATCCTCATACACCTATTGTTGGCAACAACATTCCATGTTCTTCTCAATCATCACGTGTGAATAATGTTCGAGATGATGAAACTGTTTTTTATAAGGGAATGACATTCAAGAACAAGGAAGAACTGGCAAATTCATTGAAAATTGCTTGCTTGAAAAAAGATTTTAGACTGAAACAGGTGATCAATTCTCGTAATGTGTTTTCTTTTAAATGTTCATATCCGGAGTTCAATTGGTGGCTGAGGGCTGTGAAATTTACAAGTAGCGACAGGTTTGTCATTAGAATCAATGAAAAGTACCATACGTGTGCTTCAGAGCATCTTACAAGCCATAATCCCCATGTCACGGCAAAAGTCATAGGTAAGTACTTTGAAAATAGGTTTCCCAATGGTAATGGCCCATCCACAAGAGACATGTCAAATCAACTCCGCACAAAATTGGGTTGTAAGGTAAGCTATTGGAAGATTTATAAGGGCATGGAGCATGCTAAGTCTAATGTTAGGGGAACACATGAGCACGAATATGCAGTGCTTAATGCGTACTGTTATATGCTTGAAGTTGCAAATTCAGGAAGCAAGACGGCATTGTCGCTCGATGAAAATGGGAGGTTCAAGTACTTCTTTGTATTATATGCTGCTTGGATAACTGGTTTTCAAGAAATGAGAAAAGTAATAGCCGTTGATGGGACATTCCTGAGGAGCAAGTATGAAGGAGTTTTGCTATCGGCGGTGGCACAAGATGTTGAGAATCATATATTTCCAGTGGCTTTCTGTATTGTGGACAAGGAATGTGATGCCTCATATGAATATTTTTTTTCAAAATATGAGAAGCTTTGTAGATGATACTGATGAGTTATGCATTATTTCTGATAGGCATCTGATGTGCCTCAAGTTATAAAAACTTATTCCAGGAGGCCAAAATAAGCAATTAAGAACCTTAGTAACTGTCATGAGACAGTTACACATGTATTGGGTGGTTTTTTCTGTAGAAATAGGGGCAGGGCAATTAAAACAAAGGCATTCAGAAAATTAAGAAAAGGGAATTATGGGAGAGTTTCTAGCCTCTCGAATGTCTAGAAAGGTTGTGATCTTTACAATTATATAACTAAAGTTCATTATTGTCTTAGGATGTGTTTTATTATGTTAGTAGTGTGATTGTTTTGTTTTCAGACTTATTGTTGTTGTAATATCAGTGAATCTAGTGTGAAACAACAATATTTGTTCCCTTATTTTCTATTTCAGCAGTAAAGTCTATCAGCATCCAAGTATTCGAAAGATGATTTTGACTATCTACCATGCATCTCATTATGGTTGTTGCATGAGAAACCTTAGGGAAAATATTCGAAAAAACTTTCACAATTCAAAGGTAGTGACCCATTTTTATAAAGCAGCAAAGGCGTACGATAGATGTGAGTTCAATGACCATTTCAATCAAATAAGAGATTTGGTACCAAAGGCGGTTGAAACTCTTGAACATATTGGATTCCACACATGCAGCAGGGCATTTTGCTCGGGAAATAGGTACATTATTGTCTATACCATCTCGTTTGATTTTATTGTAATTTTATGTGTTTTGATTGATTTTTATTTTTTGTTGTGTAGATATAACATTATGACGTCAAACATCGCGGAGTCGGTGAATTCTATGTTTGATTTTGAAAGAGAATTTCCCATTGTCGCTCTATTTGATGAAATAAATAGGAGATTTGCACTTTTATTTCACCAGAGGCGTATGGAGCTGGTGAACTCTGCAAATAGATTTGTTCCTTCAATTGAAAAAGACATATCAAAGTATGTCAACACGGGCAACAAGTTGTTGGCTCAATAAATCGCTAACTTCAAGTTTAGTGTCACTGGTCATGGTGATGTTGCTACAGTGGATCTACAAAGAAGAACTTGTACTTGTAGAATTTTTGACTTGGACAAAATACCTTGTCCACATGCCATGGCAGCACTTCGAGCCCAATATGGTGCCGATTTTGGAAATCAGATTTATGAGTACTCCTCTCCATGTTATTCAGTGGAAAGATACATAATGGCATATTGTGAGGAAATTCACCCGGTGCCACCTGAAGATTCTTGGATTGTCCCTTTGGATGTCATAGAGAGAGAAATACCTCCTCCATATGTTGATCAAAGCAAACCTGGAAGAAAGAGATATAAGAAACGGCATGGAGTTGGTGAATCATTTCCAACAAGAAAAAATTAGTGTTCTGTATGTAGGGACTTTGGCCACAAAAGAACTACATGCCCAAATCGAAATGCTTCATAAGTGTTGTTGAATTTTAATGAATGTTCTTTTTTATTTGAGGATGATGTTCCCTATCTTCCTATCTTAATTTGAATCAACTTATGCTATGTTATTTATATAAAATGTGTGATTTATTTAATTATGTGTTGCTACTTACAACAGAATATTGCATATGTTCCAACATATGTCAATTATGTGTTACATGTACTACAGAATAACACATTTGTTCCAACATATATTAATTATGTGTTAGATCTTACAACATAATATTGCATATGCTCCAGCATATGTCAATTATGTGTTACAAGTACAACAGAAAACGCATCTGTTCCAATATATTTCTAATAAATAATTACGTGTAAGGTGTGTGAACCATCAATCAATAATTACTGTCATTGGAACAACTTTCAAGAAAAAAATAAATTACAACTCTTCAGATTTTACCTTTTTTTCCAAAAAAAAAAAAAGTACTTTCATTCGAAAAATCAAAAGTTGTGTCTCTTCTCTTCTGTTCGTCTTCAGAAGTTGCAACTTTTCACACATTTCATTTTCCTGGAATTATATAAGAAATCTTGAAAGAATAAGAAATCTTCAAAAATGACTATGAGTAAAAAAAACTACATTGAATCCCTTCCGAGGGAACTACTAATTGATATCGTTGAAAGGATTGTTCCCTTAAAGATTTAATGAGGGTTAAATTAAGGTATGCATGTATTAAACAATTTTCGCTCTTTAATTTGATTTCCTAACCATTTGATTTGATTTCTCAGTTCCAGGGTCCTCAATCAAGTCGCTAATAAACCTTCTGTATATCAAAAGGTAACATTGGTCAGCATTCCTTATCGTAGATGGTCGATAGTTCAAGAAGCCATTTCATTCCTAGAAATGTGCAGAGCATCGGGGAATTTAGAAGCCTTATACAGAAAAGGCGTGGTAATTTTTTATGTTTTTCGTATGCATTCACGTTTTTATCAATGTATTTTTCCTTTTAAATGTGTTATTTCTTCTGTAGTTTGATTTTTTCAACCGTAACGATCCAACTGCATTGGGAATGATTAATCAAGCAGCAGACGGTGGCCACATTGGTGCATCCTATGTGCTTGCCGTAATTTCAATCTTCAATGGCGGTGAATCCATGAGAGAAGGTTTAATGTTCATTGGCAACATGAAAAAAACTGAGCCACTAAAAGTCAGAAGATGTCGACATAATTTGCGAAATATTTTTGGTGGAATGTGGATGCCAGAACTCATTTGTTGGGAGGAAGACCCATTTGTTGCACTGTTCATCAATTTGAGCAAATCAGACGCAGGAATGGTTGTCCCATGGGAAGCAACAATGAAGATGATATTCGTTGTGATTTATGTAGTTGTGATTTAGAACTAGATTATGTAATTAAATTTCTGCCTTATACCACTGTGTGGTATTAATTAATTTGACAACTGTGGCAACATATGTACATAACTTGCAAACCAAATTCATCGTGAAAAAGGTTGCCTTTTTGTGTTTTGTACTTATTTTTGAATTTGTTCTTTTTAAAATGTTTAATCCAAAAATATTTATTTATTTTTCATAGTGTTCTCATTTTGACCATCCTTGAAATGTCATCTGTGGCAACATATGTACGTTCTGTGGTATAAAATGTTGTATTTAACAGTTTAAACTACAACAAATATGTTATATGTGGCAACATGTGTATATCCTAAAATGTGCTTTTTGAGGCTGATTCAATTGAATTACGGTCTAATATAACAACCTCCTTCATTAATTACAACTCTTCATATTTTATCCTTTTTTCAAAAAAATTAAGTACTTGCATTTGAAAAGTCAGAAGTGCCTCTTCGTCTTCAGAAGTTGCGACTTTTCACATTCATTACATTGGGATTATATTATATAAGAAGAACACAACAATAGAAGGTCCTTTCATTTAATTTTCTCCAAGATGGGAAGGAAGAATAAGAAATCTTCAAAAATGACTATGAGTTAAAAAAACTACATTGAATCCCTTCCGAGGGAACTACTAATTGATATCGTTGAAAGGATTGCTCCCTCAAAGATTTAATGAGGATTAAATTAAGGTATGTATGTATTAAACAATTTTCGCTCTTTAATTTGATTTCCTAACCATTTGATTTGATTTCTCAGTTCCAGGGTCCTCAATCAAGTCGCTAATGAACCTTCTGTATAGCAGAAGGTAATATTGCTCATCATTCCTGTATTTATATGGCCGTGTTCAGTTGTTCGAAGATGCACTTCTTTTCTGGAAATGTGCAGAGCATCGGGGAATTTAGAAGCCTTATACAGAAAAGGCATGGTATTTTTTAATATTTTTCGAATGTATTCACGTTTTTATCAATGTTTTTGCATTTTAAATGTGTTATTTTTTCTGTAGTATGATTTTTTCAAACGTAGAGATTCAAATGGATTGGGAATTCTTAGTCAAGCAGCAGACGGTGGCCACATTGGTGCATCCCATGTGCTTGCCATAATTTTAATCTTCAATAGCGGTGAATCCATGAGAGAAGGCTTAATGTTCATTGCCAACATGACTCCACTAAAAATCAGAAGATGTCGATAGAAGTTGTGATATTCTTTATATGGATGGGTGCCAGAACCTCATTTGTTGGGAGAAAGACCAATTTGTTGCACTGTTCAAAGCCTCCACTTTCGTTGTGAATTATGTAGGTGTGATTTAAAAATAGATGAAGTAGTTAAATTTCTGTATTAATTAAATTTTCATGTGTGGCAACATATGCACGTTTTGTTTTTGAATTTGTTATTTATAAAATGTTTAAATCTAAAAAAAATTGACATTTTCCCATTCCTAAATCGCTCAATTTATCGATTAACCGATCCTTGAAGTGTCATATGTGGCAACATATTCACGTTCCACTTGATAAATAGCAATAGACATGTAATATCTGGCAACATGTGCATATCGTAAAAGGGTCTTTTTGGGGTTAATTAAATTAAATTGTCACCTAATTCAACATGTAACACTTATATATAGTCTTACAACATGTCTAAGTACAGAATTATGGTCTAATACAACAACCTTCATTCAATTCTATCAATTATTTTTACAAAGACCATCATCTCACTAGTTCATCATACAATGACCAAGTAACTCCATATGATAGTTATATAACACCCTTGTAAATCGTTGTTCCAAGTGTTATAGCATATTTTTATTGCTTAATTATGGTTCAAAGTACTAAAATTTGGTCCAATTTGACAGTTTTCCATTCCTAAATCGCTCAATCTATCGATTAACCGATCCTTGAAGTGTCATAAGTGGCAACATATGCACATTTTGTTTGATAAATCGCAACAGACATGTAATATGTGGCAACATGTGAATATCGTAAAAGGGTCTTTTTGGGGTTAATTCAATTAAATTGTCACCTAATTCAACATGTAACACTTATATATAGTCCTACAACATGTCTAAGTACATAATTATGGTCTAATACAACAACCTTCATTCAATTCTGTCAATTATTTTTACAAAGACTATCATCTCACTAGTTCATCATACAATGACCAAGTAACTCC